>VDFB02057836.1:224738-294287 GCA_007258455.2 Sequoia sempervirens
CTCAACCAAGGTAGCAAAGAATTAAAAATACAATGGGGGCAAGGAACCAATGCTTTGGAAAAGGATTTAGCCAACCACATAACAGGTGGGAGCACATTGTACTAGATAAAGCTTATGCAAAATTTGATTATAGTGGAAGATTATTTTGTTTCTAGAACTCCTCACAAACAAACCAAATCCTATTGAATCATTCTTGGTCGAATTATCTAGCAAGTTTAACAAGGCTACACATAGAGTCACAAAAAGATTAGTTAGATTGGTTTTCAACACCTATCCCACATCTCAGTTGGTGTGATTTGGTCCTAAATTAAGCTATGAGCATCAAGTCATTTTCCATTTTTTAGTAAAATCAAGCCCCACAATTTTTTTTTCAAAGACTATCTCAAGTGGGTTCAGTTAAATATGAAGCTTATCTACTTCTTATCCTTTCAACACAAGAAGACCAAAACCTTGGTTTTGTTGGTGTTGACTTAGATCATGAGCACCAACAACATCGGCCCGTCATTGGAACCACCACCCAAGTCCCGGTGATAAGCACAAACTCCACCGACAACATCCCCATTGAACCATTGCGGGAACATGAGACCTCATCCTGCTGATAGAAGATCCTCACACCGATGAAAAAATAGAATCATTGACGCATTGCTAGAACCAAAAGACATGTCCGACCAATAGACTGATAAGGTGGGACATTTAGTTCCATTTTTTGTAATGTGGTAAGAGTCATACAGGTAACGCTATGTCAAGCTAGGGAACCCTTCTTGGAGGTTCTAAATGATTTTCCTCTTTTTTATAAGTTTGTGTTGGTAGTGCTACCTGGACCATAGTTGTTTGGTGGGATTCCAAACCCAGACAATGAGGTGCAGTTTTGGAAATCTCATAGAGAGAAGCTACAAGCTACCATGATTATTTTGTTGAGTGAATTTATATCATATTCTTGCATAGCATGGCTTAAGACATGTGTAGATGATACTCTCTGCAGATAGGCTTGGGGGAAAGTATTTGCTTGATCTTGTGAAAAGTGGAAAGGAACTTGCAGAGAATGAGACGTTGATCAAAGAAACATTGGACAGTCAGGATGCATTTGAAGGGAGCTTGGAGTGGCTAAAAATGGTTTTTGGTTCAAATGTTGAGTTTCCATGGTAATGTGTGTGTGAGATTGATTTGAAGCACTCAAAGAGTCTATGGGATGAACTTTTTGAAAGCCTGTTTGTTAGTAGGATGAAACAAATAATAGCTGATGGATTTGTAGATCTGTGTGAGAGAGTTAAGGTTGGTAAATTCCTTGAAGCCATAGTTACATCTCTGGCAAGTTACAAATATTTTGAAACCCATTTTCACAAATTAACTACTAGTGAGGGTTGGTTTTTCAAGAGAGGGGACCTAAAAAGTGTCAATTTACCTAGGTTGAGTTTTAGATTTATGATGAAAACTGATGAAGACTGGTTTGGTCACGTTAACGCTTATTTTGGAACTGAGGTTAGTCAAATAAAAGATACCATAGATGAGGGGTCCAAGAATATTTTGGAAGACCTCCTAAGTTTTCTTCATGCACATAAATCTCCTTCAAGGATAAATGATTTAGCACCTTATTTGCAAGAGCAATGCTTCCATTTTATCTCAACATTGATTGTTGAGATTGAAGAACATCTTGCACATCTTTCAAAATCTCTCTATCAAGAAATGAAAAATGAGGAGATGCCAAGAAAAAATGAACAAGGAGACACTAAAACTGACAGTTATAGTGGAAAGGTCACATTTCTTAGGAAGGATTTTAGTTGCTCTCAGTTTTCTTTCAACTTCCCTTCCACTAGTTCTTGGCTTGTCTCATCTCTAGTTTGTCAAGAACAAAGCTTCACTTTCAGGGAAAGGATCTTTGACTTTCAGATATTCCAATACTATTTTTTATTACCCTCTTCTAGACAGTTCTGGAAAATAAATACTAATCAGAGAGGTTGGTTTGAAGCCTAAGTCACAGGATAAGAATAATAGCACCAAATTGAATAAACTGAGAATAACTATGCACAGTCTTTGTATCAGAGCTAAGAGTTATCATAGAAATTGATCATAATCCTAAATATGAACATATATACACAAACCAAATGGGGAAATCTACATTTTGTTCAATTGAAGTTAATTAGTTTTCTATTTTGAGGGTGGATTGCTTGTAGGCTTGAAGTTGGCCATATATTCAATCAGCCAGTTGATAACTATAATAGAAACTATCCATGATAGCTAAATAGGGGCATGCACATGCACATATATACACAAATAAATGGGAAAATATACATTGTTCACTTAGTTCAATTAGATTTGAAAAGATAACTCCTACCCATCGATATGTTGAGAATTTCATATGTTTCAATGATTTAAGCAAGAAAAATGTACAAGGGATAACTTTTCTACCTATAAATTGCATGTTGAACACCTGACAGATTAGGATTTAATCAACAAAGTCCTTCAACAATCAATTATATACTCTATGGAGCAACCTAATTTGAACATAAGTTTTGAATGGAGGAAAAGAATAAATACTTTCAAGCATTTTCTTGGTGCAGGAAGACTCAGATTAAATAATTTTATAATTCTAGTGTTGATAATTGCATGCATAAGTTATAAAATAAAACAAGAAACTATTAGGTTTATTCATGTTGTAATGCCCCACCACGCAACCCTAGAGGAAGTTGCAATTTACTACTCAAACGTACTATTTTTTTTTTGTTTAAGTACAAATAACATGCAAGATCACTATCCATTGCCAACAACCTCTAAGGTTACGAGATTGATATTACTTAAAACCCAATCATGAAACAAGAATTAAAACATAACATTTAATTACTTAACAAATTAAATACTCATACATTCCATCCATGATAAAATTACAACAAAGGCATAAGAAATACCGCATGTTCCCAATAATATGAATTACAATAAGATTACAACACTCATTCCCTGAATGAGGCAATTCCAATAAACAAGGTTACAAATCATCCTCCACCTCGATACAAGAGGGGTAATAAATTACAATAATAACATAAAAGAATAAAGCATGAAAGAACTGGATCCCACGAGCTCTCCAACTGGAAATCTCATCCACACTAACAAGAAGATGACCCAACGGATTTAGGTGCACATTCCACCCAACAATGTGATACCCGGAGGCTCACCCCCCGTGCTAGGAGATAGTAACAAGGAATTCTAGACAAGACCATCCACCTCTAGACACAAGATAACTCACACTGACCCAACCAATCACATGAACCATACAACCATAAGGATAACACAAGAACAACTCCAACATCACTGACATAGGTCATATTGCTTCCAGAAATAAAATAGATCGAGTATGATAAGAAGACCATACACATAAAACCAAATACCAACTGTTGTCGTAGAAAGAGTGTCATCACACAGCTCGTCATGGGATCTCCTCTAGGAATCTTCCTAGGCTCCGGCCCCCACTAAGGGTTATCCTGGTGGCCTCTACCAAATCCCGACACCCATACTCACTCATGTGGAATCAAATACCTTTCGTAAGGACAAGATAGATGACCTTGTCATTCTAGGCCTTCCCGACTCATCCCAAGTCTATACAAGCCCTTGCGTCCATGAGCAAGGCTCAATTATCTTAATTAGTGTGAAATACTACCTAGCTTCTAAGTACATTAATTTAGTTATCACTTGATTAAACCACTTCTAAAGGTTTCCCAGTTTACCTCTTTGGGCTCTGGCCCCTAACATAAGCCACTCTTCTACTTGACAACATACCAAATATAAACAATCACCAAGGAAATCCCAAGTGCAAACCATCAAGATAAAAACCACTCCAACTCTAGGAGGAACATAAAATGAAAATCCACTCCAACACAGGAAGAAACAAAAGTCAAAACTCTCTCCAAACACTAGAGGCAACAAAGGTCAAAACCCTCTCCAAACACTAGAGGCAACAAAGGTCAAAACCCTCTCCAAACACTAGAGGCAACAAAAGACATACTCCACTCCTTCCAAAGGAGGCACAAACCACATAAACCACTCCTAATACAAAGGAGGCACAAACCATCCCCGTTCGTGAAAACTGGGTAAAACCACATGATACCACCAAACGCCCTACCCAAGGCAATACAACGGTTGACTACATAACAACAACCCATACAAATAAGTGAAACCCCTTCTGGAAGACTTACATAAACAACTCACTCCAAATAGAACAAACAACTCAATCAAAGAGTTCCCTAGCTTCTGGAAGCAAAACTTAGTACTACCAAAGTACACTCATAAATTCACAATCATCACAATACTGGCCATACAATACCAACAAGAATTCCATTTAATTCAACAATAATATAATCACATGTTCTTTAGATAGCTAAAGACGTATTTCTACATAAAGCCCTTTTCTCATAAAATAGGTACCAAAGTACATAAATACATCATACACTTAATCTTTTAACTATACATATACATTCTAGACATTATAATTTTTCATGAACCTTATCTATTCCTTGCAGTATAGAAAGCAACCATCATTCCCTATTCACCATTTAAGGCAATAGAATATAAGAACTTTTAAATAACATTCTACCCATTATAATAACATCATAATAAAATAACTCTTTTCTTTACACATATTAAATATAATCAATTTTGCTCCTAGTTAGAATCCATATAACTTAACTACGAACATAATCCTCACATTTAAATAATCATTTACAAGAACTTCAAGATTCCATTAAATCAACAAGTCGTTGTAAACACATTAACCATATTCATTTCAATTACAATCCCTAACCCTTAACCAATATTTAATCATTGCACTAACCTTAATTCCCAAAGTACAATAGCACTAATTCTAAAATTGAAACTTGCATATGCCTTCCAACTCAAACACAATTATACTAATTAATTTTCACGTGTTCCATAATACTAAAATATTATTCTTTATTCAAACCTGATAGAAATAAATATTATTTAAGGAATTCTCATTCCCAATAATTAAATTCAAAATAAAAGCTTTAACTTAAACATCACTTAGGAAGCATCTCAGGTGATTCAATAACCCATCATTAGGATATTCTAAATCCAAGCAAAGCGATGGCATAGTGCAAGTAATCAGTTAAATAATTAATATTATTTACACAAACTCATAAGTCAATCAGATTTAATTAGCAACTCAAGGAATATTAAGGCTGACAAGTTTATTCCATTTTCTCAATTTTATTCATAATGATCAAAATCAATCTTTTAAATAAATCATTTTATTATAAAATCATTCTTTGCACCTTCACAATAAAATCACCATCTTCAATTTAACTTATATTTAAATATAAATATACATTAAATGTATATATAAAAATATATACTTAATGCATATATCATTATATATATTTAATTATATAAATATTATTTAAATATATATATTTAAAATATGTATAAAATACATATTTATTATACATATATTTAAATAATAAATATATATAAAAAAAATATAACACATAATATATATTATATATATATTATATTTAATATATATATAATAATAAAAAAATAAAAATAAAACTTCAAACCCTTGCAGTAGGGACGTGGCTCTGTGGGAGGCTGCTATGCATGTAGTACCCCTCCGTTTATGCTTATGCCTTCTGTTGTTGTGTTTTATACTGTCAGACCTATGATACTTTGTTTGGATATTTTGATCGCTGGTTTTGAGTGATAGTGGATTATTTTGTGACATGATGATACTTTGTTTGATGATTATTGATTTCAGACATAATATGATTAAGTATAGATGTTTATTTTCAGTTGATCATTGTTATGTACATGCTTATGATGGACTAACAACATTTATTTCGTCAGTTTGTTGTGAAGTGTATTGGTGTGGAGAACAGAATCGCATCACTCGCTTGCGAGTGCCCTGTGATATCTGTGATTTTCTCCGCACGGTGTGCCTGTTTAATGCTTTATATATATGTATATGTATGCACATTATTTGTTTGGTTGCAGGATTTGCAGGTACATGACACCAACTCCACTTGTGTAATCAGGTTTGAGCGTGTCAAGACTCAACGGATACGTTGATCGGGAGATAGTAGTTTGGTTTACCCTAGTTTAGTCTTTAACCCTAGTCTTAGTACTTTGTCTGTTTTAGTTTAGAGTCATAGGTTTGTATTGTCAGTTTCTATTTGAATAAATTGTTGAAAGTTAAATATTGGTTAACTTTAATGTTAGTTATTGTGCTTTATTTATTGTTATTTAATTAATATTTAAATGTGATTGAAATTTACTTGATAATTTAATTCATTAATTAGCTTATTTGGTTAAATAGTTGGTCTTAAAAAGATTAAACTATTTTAATTAAATAAATTATTTAATTAAATTAAATTATTAAGTGTGTAAATTATATTGCATTTAAAAAAAAAATTAATTAGAAAATTAAATTTAAAAAAATGCATGTGAATTGAAAATTGATTTTTAAGTTTAAATTAAATAAATTAAATTGCATGCAAATTTTGAATGGGAAAATTGCCGAGAAGTGGAGAAGATATTTTGATAACCACTTCTCGACAAGTGTGCCAGTGCTTTAATGAGGTTGTTGAGAAATTTTACGGGGAGGTTATTTTGGATCTCGGGAAATTACAGAGGTTGTTCAATTTTCTCACGGGAAATTATCAAAGCTTTTGCAAAAAAAATTCTTGCTGTGTAAAAATTTATTTTTTGAGAGGATTTGTATTTCCTCTGGGGTTGTATATTTGTGGAAGTTCTCTTGGTGGAGGATCTCTGGTATTGGTTGGAGAAGCTTTTGGGATTTGTGTGCTATGGGCATCAGAGGGTTTCATTTTCTACAAACAAATTTTAAGCTACAGGTATTCTTCTTTTATAAATGGATTTCTTTTGAAAAGTTTGTTGAGAAAATTATAATTTAGTTTTTCCTGTGTATTATTTCCTTGGATTTCTTAAATATTTTAATTAAAAGAAGAAAGAGTTTATGAAGAAATTTAGATGAGAAAGAAAAGAAATTCTTGCTGTCAATTATTGAGATCTCTGTGAAAATTATTTTTCAACAGTAGAAAACCTACAGATGAATTTACAAAATCATAGAGGGTTTCTTGAGAAAATTTATCTGTTTGATTTGGAGAATTAATCTTTTAGAAACTTCTGTTATTAATTTTATAAATATGTTATTTGGAAATCAATTGTTCAAAATAAAAAAATATTTCTTTTATTGGAAAATATATATATATATATTTATATATATATATATAAATGTATATATATATATACCAAGTAAATTATACAGTTTTAAACCTCAATGTGCAAATTTCGCATAAAGCGAATTCATGTAAAAAGCCGAACGCGATTTATTAAATCGCCGGAAAATAATGTTAAAATTTTAAATGTTTAAACTTATTGCCATTTGGGGAGGGCCGAAACCCTCCCCTCACCCTTACGGGTGGGCGCAGCCTGGTGCGGGCTGCGTCCTCCCCAAAAGGGGAGGCCGCGGCCATAGCACCGGCATATTTGGGGAATCAAATGTTATTTTAAATCTTTCATTCGATTTTATTTAATGAAAACAAAAAAATAAATTTTGTTTGAATCTTTTTGAATTCCGACTTTCATTTATTGTGGGGTAATATATAATATTTATATCTATATTTGTATTTACATTTATATTTATATATATATATATATGTATGAATATAAATATATATATATAATTATTGAATATGATATATTATGAAAATTGTGAAAATTAGAGGAGTTAATTATATGAAATAATTACTTTTATTTACATTGTTGTTAAATAGATCTTTTATTAAGTTGAATTCTAAATATGTTGATTTTAAACGGATGTATATGGATTTAGAATATCCAAATGATAGATGTGCATTTCTATTTGCTTTAAACTATTTTATTTCTTTTTGTGATTGGGTAAATTGGGAAAAGTCTCTAAAAATCAAGTCTTCCAGATCTATGGTTAAATGGGGATTGTAATTGTAAAGTTAAATTTCTTGTGTTATCTAGGGATGTGTACATGGCTTTGTTTGGTGGTTTGACACATGTGTTATGAACACTGAATGTTGTTCGTTTTAATGTGATTGGTCTTTTATATTGATTTGGGTTTTATGTACACCTAGTAAAACTTTAGTCAGAAAACTTAGATTCCCATGTTATGTTTAGGGGAGTGGTTATTTGTAAGGGCAGACACACAAAGTGGTGTCAGGGTAACTTACAAATAGTTAACTAAGTCAGTGATAATTAAATGACATAGTAGTTAGATTTAAAACTTTTAACAAGATGTGCATGCCTCGCTTATGACTCTTGAGCTACTACAGTCATGAGTATAAGTTGAGAAGGCCTGGAATGGCTATCGAAGTCTTGTTTCTTCAAGAGATGTTCGATTCCGCAACAGTAAGCAATAGGGGCCGGGTTTCGTAAGAGGTTACCAGGGTAACCCAAGGATTGGGGGCCAGAACTTAGGAAGAAACATCAGGGTAACCTTTGCTTTGTTGTGATGACACTCCACCTAGAATAACAGTTAACCTTATATTTGTGGTATAATCAATTGTCTAAATCTGGAAGCAATGTAACCAATAGTCTGTTGTGTACTAGTGTTTAGGGTTAGTAGATTAGGTCTAGGTAACCTTATTACTATCTCCTAGCATGGGGGGTGGACCTACAGGTACCACATGGTTGGGTGGAACGTGCACCTTACTCCGTTGGGTCCCCAGTTTGAACATGGCATCGAGAGCTTCATGGATGGAGAGCTCGCACTTGGATCTTATGTTTATTTCAACAATGTATATTGTAAACTTGTATTTGAAAACATCCCTCAAATGTATAAGAGGTGAACAATGTAATTGTAAATGTAATCACTATTGAACTACCTCATTAGATGGATGAGTATTGTATATCCTATCAAATGCAATGTATGAAACAAGTTTGTAATTTATATATCTTGAAAGCAAAATTTATTATTATGCAATGTTTATCTTTATGTTATTAATTAAATGTGCAATGCGAAATACTTTAGTCACTTATGGAAAACTCAAAGTAGTGTAACGCTTAGTAACTTAATGAATGTATACAATTAATTAACTTAATATTAATACTTTTAAAAAAAAATTATTACACCTTTATTACACTATTGCAACATTCTTAGGTTATTAAGACGGGGCATTACAACGCAGCCCTCCCCACAGGGGCGCTACCTCCACAGTCGCCTCCCTATGGGGGGCGACTGTGGGGCAGGCCCTCCCCCACCAATTTTTTTTATAAATTTTTAAATTAAACACAAATAAAATAAAAATGTTTTTTCCTTTGTTCTACGAATTTCCCAGGTTTTTTCACAAAAACATTTGATAGAGAGATTTCCAGGCACAAAATTTTATGCATATTATATATATTACCAATATATATATATATATATATATATTTCTCATTTTACATTCAGATTGAGTAATTTTTCTACAGAAAATGGCAAATTAATAAACTCTTTCAAACTCAATTTCAAGAACTCAAATTCTAGAAATTTCAAATTTAAATAGAGGGGTTTCAAGATTTTCTTTAAATCTCTATTGTTTTTATGTTGTTTCCTTTGCCCATGATCTCCACAGAGGTTTTCAATTCTGTTTACACACAAGTTTTAAATTGAAAATCTAATTCTCAAAACAAATAAACAGAAAAGAACCTGTGATCATGAACTTGAAGAACAAATTGATGCTGAGTTCCTCTGCAGATTCCACTCCTCCACCATTCCATCCCAAGATCTCCACCTTCAAACCAAGATTGAATCCAAAACCCAAAACCCTCTTTTCTTTTTGCAACCAAAACTCTCCATCCAAAAACAAAAACAAGAAGTGAAAATAAAACCCAAATGAAATATCTTAACTCCCCCAAACTCAAATTCAAATTCAAAATGAAATTCCATGGCTTCTCCAAATCTTCCCCAAATTGAGTCAACTCCTCTAAAATATCTTTTCCACCCAAAGTTATTGCATTTTTTGAAGATATTTGAATTTTAAATAACTTAGAACAAAATTCTAATTTCCAAATAGAATTTACTACATTTAAAATTTTCTTTTCAAACAAAAGAATTTAAACTTTTAAAACTTTCTTTCCAAAAAAAGAACTGACACTTTTAATTCAAAATAATAACTTAATCAATTCAACATAATTAATTTAATTAATCAATAAAATAAATCTAATCAGAGATTAAATTATTTTATTAATTACATTAAATTATTTAATAAATTAAATAACATTTTTTTAACAATATAGCTAGATTTATTTAAACGACAACTTAACTACAAAATCCATTTATTTACTTTTATATCTTGAATTTAAATAAAACCAAGGTGAAAGGGACAACATGAAACAACTACACTCGACTACGACCCGACGACACACCATGACCAGGGGAATGAATTAGCACGGAAAACCTAGCTACTATCTCCCAATCGATTACAGTTGGTCAATGGACACGCTCAGACCTGTGAAACTAGGTGGAGTCGATGTCCTGTACCTACAGTCCTACAAACAAAACGAGTGTCAAACATGCATATAACATAGTAGACACACCATGAAGGGGAAATCATGGAATCACAGGCCCTCGCATGTGAGTGATGTAATCTTGTCCCCTTCACCAATACAGTATTACTAACTAACGAATCTAACATCAGTATTATAATCAAAAGCATAAAGCATTGTTAATTTCAAATATCTGCTAAGCTAATCCAAAGCATGCCTTAATGATAACATCGGAGTAAAATTCCATCACATCAAAATAGAACATTCATATCGCTTAATAGTCAGCGATCAAATAGCAACGAAGCACCTTAATTCAAGTGTTAATAGGAACAAGGCATAACATAGGAAAACATTGTTTGATCAACAGACCACAAAATGGAGGGGTGTTACACATGTGAACAAAAAAACTAAACTTGAAGAGAAATAAAAGTTCCTATTTTATTCTATCTACTACTAGAATCCATTGGGATAACACAAATTAGCAACTAGTTTAACAAAAAATTATAATGCTTAAAAAATTTCATTGATCTACCTGAAATGATACAATATTACATGTCTAATCAAAATAATACCTCCCAATGTAACTACCTATTAGGAGGAACTTTGTTCGAGAGAATAACATATCAGAGTTCATTTTGAAGTTGGCCCTAGTAAAGCTTTGGATGGGATGGAAGTTTAGAGATTAAGAATCCTTCCAAATCAGCTCCTTTGATTTCATGATCCCAAAATTCTAGACCTTGCTTCTCCATCAATCCATCATCAAGCCATGTTGTTCTTGCAACATGTGGCTCATCAATACCTATTGTTGCTGCTGGAACTATAGTTGAGCGTATCTGCAAGATAACTAGGAAATTAACTAGGAAAAAATTGTTCAAATAAGATTTCTTCCCCTACTAGACATCATTCCAAGATTATAAATAACACCCAATGGCCAAACATAACTATACATAAACTAGGGATATATATCTCAAATACATGTTAGTGAAATACAATGAATAAAGAATTAAAAAAACAACACCATTTTGATATATAAAAGAGAAAAGAATACAACATTGACTATTATGGACAAAAGGAAAGTAAAGAAGGCATTGGTTAGAAAAAGATATGGGAAATTCCTCAATATGCAGATGCAACAAGAAAAACAAGCACCTGCTCCAACTATAGTCCCTTCTTCACATGATATAAAATAATAAACATCGTAAAACAGTATCATTATTCACCTGAACCATAACACAAGTCTCATAGCCAAAGTCAAATTATCAGTTTCTTCTTTTCCTCCAAGAGCTCTTCAACCCCCAATGTTAAGAGAGTTTCTAGGAAAAATAGCCCACTTCCTAAGATTGTCCAACTCGACCCGCTTAGCAATAAGCACTCCCCAACAAGCATTTTTGGATCTTGCATTGGCACTCCCACAATGATAGATGGTAGTGTCATGGGTTCTTCCAATGTATGACAAGTTATAGAACTTGATGGTTTTTGCTTCCAACCTTAGTTGCAAGCTTTAATTTTCATCAACTCTGGACTCTTTGAGGGATCCTCCCCTCACACAACTATTTGTATTTGTACTTGTTTTAGAATTAACATTTTGGGCTTACCCCACTCATCAATTTCTTTTTTTTTCTTTTCTTTGCTTTATTTTATTTTGTTAGCCTTGCTTCTAGGGTCCATTTCCCTAATACTTTTCTATTGCAATAGGAGAACATTCTACTCCCACTAACCTATTCTTGGACACTCATGGACATTAATATAATTTTTGTTCTTCCTTTCTAAAAGATCCCTCACTAAGAGAGTATAATAGAAATCAAGACCTCACATATAATGATATGAAGTAAGCCCCACATGAATAGCCCAAACTAATTATACTAGTGTTAGCATAATCCCATACCCTCATGATACTAACTTGACTTATAGGCTTATAACTAACCTAGGGTTATGCGTGCCACATGCAAACTATTTCAGAACCATAGCATATATCATTAAATTGTGGGCAAAGATATATAATAGGGCATCACCCCTTAGTAAGCTCCACCCATGAGCCATGTTTAATCATATATCAATCCATATGTGATGGTCATCAATAGTGCTATGCTTCATAGTTGTTGCTTCTTTAGTTCCATGAATTCCCATTGTTTTTGCTCCCTTGATTCCATATACACCCAAAAAGTATTGCTTCTTTGATTAGTTCTATATCCATATCCATGTTGCTTCACACCACACATCCACAATTGTTGCCTCTTGTGGTGGTGTGGCCTATGGATGTCAATATTCCTAAATATTTATAGACCTGACCTCTTCAACCTTGTCTTGCACATTTTCCTTTCACTCTTGTGTAGGAAATGGGTTTGAGCCTCTACCACATACAACCAACTCCTCCTTAGGTTCCAAAGAATATGAAAGATTTGAGATACATACTCTACATATGTACCTAAGTCCACTTCACGCATGTCTACTTGATCTTGTGTGGGACTACCAATCATTCATATGTCTTTCTTAACCTTCATTGGTTCCCCATACTATGTAATACTTTAGAGTATTGTTTAATTGTCTTGAACCAAAGCTTCATAAACTTCTTTTGCACATTAAGATTTAAAATTTCCAAAGTTTATAAACAAGCCCATCCAAGGACAATATTACACAAAGCATATTTTTCACAAGTAAGTTTTTGAAAATTGCTTGGCTTGTGCAAATGTGCATGTAATTAGATCTAAAACAGAGAAAGAAATATGAGAATGTGAGATTATAAAAAATCTCATTATTCAAGTTATAGTTCAGAAAGAGAATTAGCAACAAGATAAGCAATGACATAGCACAGTTAGTCGGAGTGGCATTACAGTTGCTTGTGGTTCTAATAAACCAATTGATAATGTTATTGCTCTCAATGAAGAGCAATGTAAGAATTTATTTTTATTTTGTATGTATTATGCAGTTTCAACACTTACTACTAGTCTATTTTGAACATATGCTATGGTTTTGTAACCATTTTGATTTATCATGTGACATTTGGTATTGAATTATCAATTAGCAGTAGTATTTTGTCATTAATTTTGTGTAATCTATAAATATTATGGTTAATTTTGTATATTTGTCATAGAAATTTTATTGCATTCTATGTCTTTAGATGGCCATGCCTACCACATCAAACTTGAGGTAGAAACATATTAAGGAATTGTTGTACCTAATCCCAGTACTAGTCCAAAAATAGGAGCAGGAAGTTTCTCTCATCCACAAACTTGAAATCATCACATATATAGAGAAGGGCCCCTAATATGACACCTACACTCATATATTCACATATTCCCAGATTAATGTTCTCTTGTATTGTCATTACCAATATAATGTATAATTGAAAAGATCAAAATGAGGTTTTGATTGAGGTAAGGATAAAAAAGTTGGCCTAATATAAGTAGAAATAATTACATAGAAATTTAAAGAAACATTGAGGTTTCAATTAAGGTAAGGATAAAAAAGTTGACCCTAATATAAGTAGAAGTGAAAATAATGTAAAGGTGGTTTTTGAGTCACCACTAGGGTATTGATTTTTCATTTACCTTGCATACATACCCTATCCTTTCCAAATTCAAACTTATGCCTTCTGTAAAGAGTATAGGATGTAACAAGAATAGTACATGATATAATTATGGTAAAGAAGATAATAATGGTTGGCACACCATTCAACAAAATAGAAAGTCATTCATTCTCAAGAAAACCCTGAGAGAGAGAAATCTAACTTGCAAACTGTAGACACCTAAAAATGGTCTGGAGAATCTGATTAATTAAATACGACTTATTTGATTAATTAATCTTAAATTCATCTACTTAATAAATAAATAGAAATATTTATTTATATTAAGTTCATTATTAATTCTTCTATTTTCTCTCCTAATTAAATAAACGAAGTTAAAAACCTTGTTTTATTTAATTATTATCATTATTGCTTCTTTTATATTTATATCTTGAAAATTAAATACACAACTTAAATAATTTGTGTTATTTAATTACCTCATCACATTTCTTCTTAATTAAATAAAGATATTCTAAAAATCTTTTATTTAATTATCACTTTCCAAATATTTTAATTTAATAAACAAATCCTATAGTTTGATTTATTAAATTATTTATTCCTCTTTTGCTAAAATTAAATAAACTAAAAATATTTAATTTATGCATAAATCATTTACACTATTCACTCACCAATAAAATTAGATTTTTTAAAATCTAATTAATGCAACTTCCATTCACGGGAAGAGCTTCAGGGACAAACTTGCAGGAAGTCCTCTCAATCTTCTTCCATCAATCCTCCCTCTCTTCTTGCCTGGTGTTTTCATGGGGAGGAACAATCCTCCATGATCAGCTCCATCTTCTCATCCCATGCCATTCAATTCTTCAGATTGAATCACAGCCCCTTATCCCGTATCCCTGTGCAAATGTGCTACCGTGAAAGCTATAAATACAACTCTTTGGCTACAGGAAATGGATCCCAATTTGTGTAATCTTACTCTGCAGGTTTTCCAAGCATTCAAGCATTCAAGCATTCATCCAGCATCCATCAAGCAGCAATCAAGCATCCAGCATTTGCAGTCATGGCTGCCATTACAATAGATTTGCATATTTAATCACATAGGAAATAGAATTAGTTCATTTCTCATTCTCTAAATGTCATTTCAACAGTTTAATTAGCTTCTAAATCTAAGAGCAAAATAAATTAGAGAGATCCTTTAGAGTTAGAGAGCAATAGGATAAATTTATGAAGATTTCTAGTTTAAATTAGTTTAATTTCTTCGAATCTTAGATGCAATGTCCTATTTAGAAGTGTAGAAGCATGTTTAGAGTGTTTATCCCATTCTTCCACTAACATTTTGGCGCCCACCGTGGGGCCTAACCCCATATTTTTCTTAATTTTTGAAAATTGTGTCCTACAGGTATTAGCGTGAAAGTTTTCGCGAAACCGTGACTTTTTACAATGCGCCGGTGGTCTGTTTCAGCGCGCTGGGTTTTTGTTTCAGCGCGCCAGGTTTCTGTCTCAACGCACCTAGTTTATGTTTCAGCGCGCTGCTTCCTTGTCCTTAAAAACATTTTTTTTTTTAAATCTGGATCTGACGTGTTCGCGGCCAGACTTTGTTTCTATCTAATTTTGGATAAAATTTACCAATCCTAGGATAGAAATGGATAAAATTTACCAATCCTAGGATAGAAATGGATAAAATTTACCAATCCTAGGATAGAAATGGATAAAAATTGATCAATCCTAAGATAGAAACTTCACATTTATTTTGTGGGATTAAAAATGAACATTATGCTGTTATGGAGCAATATCTCCATATAGATTAGCTAACTTGTCTTTTGGGTTTTAAAAAGAACAATTTCTCTGCTGTGATTGGGTGATAGGTTTATGCTCTCCCCTTTACTAGGTGCGTCAGAATACCAGACTCACTTTTCTTTATGCATTTTAAATCTTTTTAAAAACCTTTAGACATGCCTACCGTAGTGGGAAAAAGTACTCACCCTATGGGAACGACCTGAGTGGGGATAGCCAAAAGCCATGGTATTCCAACCCACTTAAAAATTTATGTGAATTTTGGGAAACCCTCTTTCAACGGAAGTGTGCAGGATAACCATCCCCAAAATATTTGTTCTAAAGATTGGGAGGTCTCTCGAGGGAGTTTATCCATTTGCCACTCTGAACGGAAATCCTATCTAAGAACCTAGAACTAGAAGCATGCTTGTCAGTTTCTAAACATTGTAATACTCAGCGATGCAGGGGCGGGGAAGAATCTACCCTCAAGCACTCACCATATAATTGCCAAGGACTGTTTGCTCAGGGGATCCGGTATCCACTTCCGTCACTCTGAGTACCCACCTGGAAAAGACAAAAACACGGGCGCCCTCTAGGGGGTGACATGGCTGTGTGAGTCAACGCAATTCCAAGCTGTGGGCCGTTCGAGTATATAACGATGACCTTTTGTCTCTAGGAGTGAGTCTATCTAAAGTGTCTTATCTATTATAAACCAGTGAAAATCAAGAAGAATCATTGATTCGTAAGAACATACACTATCTATTTAGATTCTAGGATTTTTAAAGTCAACCATTCTATTCTTGCTTGCTGTGTTTTCTCTCATTAAATTCAGATAAGATCATCACAAAAATCATCAAAATCAATTTGAACACTTGTGGAATTCTCATGATTCGAGATTGGGTATCCACCAAGTTTGTCAAGAAATCTCTTGTCAAACGAATCAGAAAACCAAAGAAAACACTTGCATACAAACAACTTCTGAGAAAGCAACGATTTCTATATCAAAGCAGGAAAGTTCTACTCCAACATAGGACTTTTATTCATAGGTATCACGATTTCTCTAGAGGTTATACGGACGACTATGCTATAGCTCCCTTAGATTGACAAGCATTCTATCAAAGAAGGGCTCTTAGGCAACACCACAATCACAGTCAAAGAATTCGCCCAGAATACATCCCACAACCAGCCATACAATACGATACCAGACCAAGTGAGTTTCATAGAATAAGATAGTTCTATTTTAGCACCTCATGCTTATGTTTTAGCGCTTTGGGTCTCTATTCCAGCGCGTTCGGTCTCTATTCCAGCGCGTCAAGTCTCTATTCCAGCACGCCAGGTCTCTGTTCCAGCACGTAGAGTCTCTGTTTTAGCGCTTTAGGTCTCTGTTCCAGTGTGTAGAGTCTCTGTTTTAGCGCTTTGGGTCTCTGTTCCAGCACGTCCAGTCTCCGTTCTAGCGCATCTGGTCTCTGTTCTAGCGCATACGGTCTCTGTTCTAGCACGTCCGGTATCTGTTTCAGCATGTAGAGTCTTTGTTCTAGCACGTCCGGTCTCTATTTTAGCACTTTAGGTCTCTGTTTTAGCACTCCAGAAAGTCAGAAAAAATAGAGAGTTGGTAGGACAGTTTGTCAGTTTTCCCATATCGTTAACAGGTTTTCATTAGTCCAAAACATTTTTTTCACAGTCCAAAACACTTGGGTCATACAAAAGAAAAACTTTACCATTACACCTAGATCTTGAAACATCTTGCAAAGTGTCCTTATCACCAAATCTGAGATTTTCTGTCAAAGTTTCCCTATCAAGGATTTTTATCATCCTTCCATCATGAAACTAGACACGACTAAATCAGATTTTAAATCAAAAACCTTGACACTTATCCAATCAAAAAATCCAAGATCAAAGTCTAAAGTAAAAAGTTTGTATGCCTATTTTTACACGATCAGCATATCAAAGACAACAACAAGAACAAAATGAAAGAATAGTAGCCATGGCTGAAGAAAACCCTTGGGGATGATATAGCAACACTGATCCTCTCACTAATTCACACGAGAAAGAAATAACGGCAGAGGAAATCGAAAAAGTTCAACAAGATCCTCATTTCCATAAATTTATGGAAAAGATGTTAGAGCAAGATATAGAAAAGTATCTTCTATTATTAGCTGACAAGGGCGCTAAGCTTCCTAAAGACTTTGATGTAAATCAACTCAAGGAAATGACCACACCTATCTCAACTAGTATAGAAAATCCAAATCAAATAGATGCTTTGACAAAACAAATCCAACAATTACAATTACAGTTCCAAAATATCCAACAAGGGCCAACAAAAAGATATTCCTTACAGGACATTTTCCCTTATCCATTTGATCCAAGCATTAACATGATACCATTTCCACGGTATTATGAATACCTGATGTACAACAAATACAATGGAAGAACCGATCCATTTGATCACGTACGGGAATTTCGAGCCATGAGCATAGAGTTCGCACATGAGGACTCTTACTTGCTACGATTATTTCCAAGAAGCTTAGGAAACACTTGCATGGAGTGGTTTTCTAAATTGGAACCTGGGATTCAATCTTTTGAAGAACTGATCAATAGGTTCATAACACACTTCTCATTCAACATCCAACATGGGGTGACCTTAAAACAACTCTACAACACCAAACAAGCAAAGGGTGAAAAGTTTCTTTCCTTTCTCCAACGATGGAGAAGGCTATTTGCTAAATACCCTAGATCTATTCTTGAAGAGGAGAAGATAGAGATGTTCATTGATAACTTAGTAGATGACATGAATTACAGATTGGACTTACAATGTCCATCTACATTTGAACAAGTTATCAAAAAGGGGCTCAAAATCGAAGAGGCTCTAATCAAAAGAGGAACGATCAAACACTTCATTGAAGGTTCAAACAATAACAATTCCTCTAACAACAACAACGAAAAAGCCAATATTTTGGCAAAAGAACAAGAATATTGATACCATGATTGATACACACACGTCTAAACCAGTATTCACCTTGACGCCAACCACTACAAACAAACAAAACAATGGTCTTAATGTCAAACAAAGTAGTGATCAAGGAAATAATCAAAACAGTGGAGAAACAAAAACCCAATCATTCCAACGACCATCCAATAAACGAAAATTCACGCCATTAGGACAATCATTGGAATCAGTCCTTAAAGAACTTTTAGATGAAAAACTCATTCAAGTACAAGAGGCTAGAAATTGGGACCCTCAAGTCAAACCATCATGGTGGAATGACTTACATTACTGTCACTACCATCAAAATAAAGGCCACATGACTGAAAATTGTTGGCAGTTAAAACATGCGGTACAAGACCTCATAGATCAAAAGAAAGTATTTGTAGAGGGGCACCAAACAAACAAAGATCATACAACGTTCAAGAATCCTCTACCCAATTATCAGAAGGGAGAATCCTCTTCCGCAAACACTAAAGGTAAGAACATCGGTTATGTTTATGACACAACGATCCTTTGTTTTTCTGCTGCCAAGGAGGATGAAGAGTTATGCAATCAAATCAATCGGAACAAGGACATTACATCTACCGATTTGGTACAACATATGGACAAATCTGAAAACCAAATTAACGTAATCACACTCAAAGGGAAACAAGAGTACCAACCAGTTAATGCCACAACAAGGGCACAATCAAAAGTTATATTGAAAGGAGCATCAATATCATCCCCATCTGTGGATCCTCCCTCTAATCAATATAATCTCATCGATCAATTGCAGAAAATACCGGCACAAATATCCATCTTGGAACTTTTAAAGATTTCCCCATCACACAAAGAGGTTCTTGAACAAGCTCTTGTATCAACCACGGTACCTAACAATTTGGATGTATGTCAATTCCAAGCTATGGTGGGACATCTATCTGCACCTCATTGCCTTTCATTTTCTGAACATGATGATGTATCACTCACCCATCCACATAATTCCGCCCTTCACATTGAAGTCCTCATCCATAAACACCGTGTAAAGCGTGTCCTGATAGATGGAGGGGCTGGTTTAAATATTTGTACCTTAAAGCTGATTCGTGCACTAGGATACTCAGATGAAGCCATTGATACAAGACGAAAAATCACAATCAAAGCATATGATGAAGAAGAAAGGTCCTCTAAAGGGTTGATCATATTACCTATTCAAGTGGGACCTATTGTCCAAAAAGTGGTTTTCCAGGTCTTAGATAGGGAACTGACATACAACATACTGTTAGGACGCCCTTGGATCCATGATATGCAAGCAGTGCCTTCCACCTATCATCAATGCCTGAAATTTCCCGTCAATGGACAGGAGGTAACAATCACAGCAGACTATAATGACACTCAAGCTTGTCATACATTGAAAACATCTCAGGATACATTGATACCTCACAATAGAGAAGTTAGCACATTAGATGGTGAGCAACATCAAAGCTTCATATCCAAGTGGCTTCCAAAACAACAAAAATCACAAGAGATAAGGGTAGCACAATCTAACCCTTCAAATGTTGAAGAACAATTGGCTCCACTCTCACATCAATTCACCAAGGAAGTATAGATAAGTGACGAAGGAATAAGTGAATATGGTGTTGGACACTCATTTCATCTATCACAAATGTTACCCTCCTTACAAACATATGGACAGCCATCCACAATCACCCAAAATTCAAAACAATCTACAACGGTATTAGATGGCAGATTTGTAAAAGTTGGGAACTTAGAAGAAGAATCAGAAGATAAGGCCCTACTAAATTGGCTTTATAGGGATGAGGAAGCTTCCACTTCCACAAGTAATATCATAGAGACAAATCAGTATGGAAAGGGAAAAACTATTCTGGAGAAGATGGGATATTTAGGATAGGGACCTCTTGGGTTAAGGAAACAAGGCATAACAGAACCAATCCAGCCACTCACACTCCAACATAAGGATAAAACTGGACTAGGATATGCAGCAGAACAAGGATCTCTTGACTAAGGGAAACAAAGTGTAACAGAACCAATTCAAGTTCTCACAATTCAGCAAAATGGCAAAACTGATACATAGGAGAAGCAAGAGCAGAACTCGCCAATAAAACTGTGGAGTGTATTCTTCAAATAAGAGATAATTCTAAAACAGATTCAAATGAATATGAGTGGTACAATTTATCAGATGTTTCCTATGAAGATATTCAGATTGATGTTATCAAAAAGTATACCCCCAAATGTGAGGAGGGTCAAAGCTCAAGTTTTAATCCTATTGTCTTTGAAACACAAAATTTTGATGACTCAAGTGAAGATGAACAGACATTAATTGAGATAAATGATGTGGAAGAAAATACCTTCGTAGGCCTCGACATTACCATTAACAACCTGGACGACATTTCTGTTCGAGCTTTCACAATCGCTGACCTCAACCCATCTAATGATTCATTGCCTTTACTACATCCCAAGCTTATCGAATGGGAACCCCAACACCCCATCAATCTCCCTATTTTTGATAATGACTCCGCTATTATTAACTACCTTTGCTGTGAGAAATATGATACTTGTTCTAACAATACATCTTTTAATGATGCTTTTAGGCAGGAGGGTGCCAAGCCTTTCAGTTGCAAAAATATGGAAATAAAAAATGGATCTAATGGTGAAAACCAATCTATGGCAGTATTTGATCCTAAAATAGTAAAAACAAAGAACACATCTAATGGTGAAAACCTCATTGAGGCACCAAATGATGAAAGGCTTGACATCCTTCCACAACATTACCATGAAAGATCATCAGTGTTGATAGAACCCACACAGTCTATTGATATTGGCACAGCAAAGAATATACTCCACCTGGCAGCATCCCTGACAGATACAAAAAAAACCAAATTTTATCAAATTCTTTGAAGAAAGATGCATCAATTTTGCTTGGTCATACTCTGACATGCCAGGCTTAGACATAGATCTCATTATGCATCACTTATCATTACCAATTGCCACAAAACTAGTAAAACAAAAGCTGAGAAAAATGCATCCACATGTTGCATTATTAGTAAAAAATGATTTGAAGAAACTACTAGATGCTGGATTTATCAGGTCTATTGATTATGCGGAATGGATATCCAACATTGTACCTGTTTCAAAGCCAGATCACACCATTAGAATATGTACTGATTTCAGGGATTTAAATAAAGCATGTCCAAAGGATGATTTTCCTTTGCCAAACATTGACATGATTGTAGATCTCACAGCTGGCCATCACATGCTATCACTCATGGATGGATTTTCAGGATACAATCAAATCAAAATAGCTCCTAAAGACCAAGAAAAGACAGCATTTACATGTCCATGGGGCACCTTTTGCTGGAACGTCATGCCTTTCAGGTTAAAGAATGCAGGAGCTACATACCAGCTAGCTATGACAACAATCTTCCATGACATGATGCACACCTTCATGGAGGACTATGTGGATGACATCTTAGCCAAATCTTACACCAGAGAAGGACATCTTGAGATACTAGGAAAAATATTTGACAGATTGGAGAAATTTAAAGTCAAATTAAATCCCAAGAAATGTGCCTTTGGAGTAACATCAGCAAAACTCCTTGGATACATAGTTTCTACAAAAGGAATTGAAGTAGATCCAGCAAAAGTTAAAGCCATAATGGAAATGCCACCTCCTAAGAATATTAGCACATTGAGATCTCTACAAGGTCGACTACAGTCCATCAGAAGATTCATCTCTCAACTAGCAGATCGGTGTCATCCATTCAACCATCTTTTGCATAAAAATGTGTCTTTTAAATGGGATGAACAGTGTGAGAGTACTTTCAATCAAATCAAGCATTATTTGATGACACCACCAATCTTGGTGCCACCCAGTGAAGACAAGCCATTATTGCTATATATTGCAACAACAGATATCTCTTTAGGAGCCTTGCTAGCACAAGAAGATAGAGAAGGGAAGGAACAGGCAATATACTATATCAGCAGGACACTCAATGGACATGAAGTAAACTACACCTTCATTGAAAAATCATGCTTAGCAGTAGTATTTGCAACACAAAAATTGCGACACTATATGCTCACTCACACTGTCAAGCTCATTGCAAAAATTGATCCCCTCAAATATTTACTGAGCAAAGCAGCTTTAACAGGAAGGTTGGAAAAGTGGGTCATGCTCCTCAGTGAGTTTCACATTTAGTATGTTGAAAGGCGAGCTATCAAAGGACAAGTCATTGCCGACCAATTAGTAGAAGCTCCATTATCAGACTATCATCCTATGACCATGGAATTTCCTGATGCAGATATCCTCAATATTACAACACAACCATGGCAACTACACTTCGATGGATCCTACACACAACATGGATCAGGGGCAAGAATTTTATTTGTCACACCTATTGGGCACACAATTCCATGATCTTACAGGCTTACCTTCCGTTGCACTAACAATGTGGTAGAATATGAAGCTTTGATCCTTGGAATTAAAGTGGCTATTGACTGGAAAATCACAGAACTACAGGTGTATGGAGACTCCCAGTTAATCATCTATCAAGTCAACAATGATTACCAAACTAAGGATGACACACTAATTTTATACAAAAGACTGGTAGATGATCTAAAGAAATACTTCATAGATATCAAATTTGAGCAGATACCAAGATCAGAGAATAAAGCAATGGATGCCATGGCCACAATAGCATCTCTTCTACAAATGCCTGAAACACAAGATCGTTATCGATTTATTGTGGAACAAGTGTCAAATCCTGCATACGCAAATCCCAAATCCCAAACCATAAGCCTTTTGGATAGTACTCCATCTTCCATTTATGGAGATATTTATACTTATCTAAAAGATAATATCTTACCCCCAGATCTTTCTCGCAACCAAAAGTGCAACTTCATACGCCAATCCGCAAAACATACCATTATTGCTGACACCCTTTACCATCGAGGCCTAGATGGTACTCTTTTACGTTGTTTAGAGCATAACGAATCTGCTTCTACTTTACATGAGGTCCATGAAGGAATTTGTGGTACACATTCAAGTGGATTATCTTTAGCCAAGAAACTCCTTCGTTTAGGGTATTACTGGCCACACATGGAGCAAGAATCTTACCAGTTTGTTAAGAGATGCCAGAAATGTCAAATTCATGGCAACCTTATACATGCACCAGCACAAGAGCTCCATCCATTTGCAACTACATGGCCTTTCTGTCAGTGGAGATTGGACTTGGTAGGGAAAATAAACCCATCTTCATCTAATGGACACAAGTTCATTATCACAGCAACATAATATTTTACAAAATGGGTGGAGGCGGTTCCCTTAACCATAATCACTGGGAAGCAAATATCATCTTTCATACTAAATTATCTCATTTGTAGATATGGGATACCCTAGTCAATCATCACAGATAATGGCAGGCCTTTTAAGAACCAAGACGTCCAAGAGCTGTCTGAAAAGTTCCACATTCAACATCGCTTTTCAACCCCGTATTACCCTCAAGGTAATGGATAGGCTGAAGCTTCAAACAAAACAATCCTCAAGATTCTCAAGAAGACTGTAAATGAGGTAGGATGTGATTGGTACGTTCAGCTTAACCCTGCTCTTTGGGCTTACAGGACTAGCATCAGAACACTAACAGGAGCTACACCATATGCTCTTGTCTATGGATTAGAGGCAATATTACCTATTGAGGTAGAAATTCCATCCCTTCGAGTTTCACTAAAGGGACTCATTTCAGATGAAGATTATAGGATCTCTAGACTTCAAGAATTAGAGCTACTTGATGAACATCGACAACAAGTTGTCAATCATTTGACAGCCTATCAACAAAGGATGTCTAGGAACTATAATCAGAGGGTTAAGCCTAGAGTCTTCCAGATCGGAGACTTGGTCCTACGGGAAAACCCTAGAAATCAAGCAGACAGAGAAAAGAAGGGCAAGTTTGAAACTAACTGGATGGCCTTATGTCATCATATCAGTCTATGGATCAGGAGCATACCGGCTGTCTACACTAGAAGGAGACATGTTGGAGGAACCCATGAATAGCATTCATCTCAGGTGATTCTACACTTGAGGAAACCTAGTGCACGATCAATAAAGTTGTCTTGATGAAAACCTGGCAAACAGGCGTCATGATGACGGAAAAAAATAAATAAATAAATAAATACAAAAGAAAAAGAAAAAGGACACAATAAAAACAAGTGATGAAAACCTGGCAAACAGGCGCTACTTGTGATTTTTACCAACTCTTCCATCTATTAGGTACAGTTTTGTTACGACTATTTCCTTTCAAATCATTTCCATCTATCATTTGAGATAATCACTATCATCATCCATGTCATAGCAAGGATATCATGTTTTACCCTGGCTTGGGGGCAACATCCTAGTGTTATTTGGTACAATGGACTTTCAGCTTAAATGAAAAGGCAGTCAAACATGACAACACTAAGTGACGATACTTGAAAAAATCCAAAAACATCAAAAAATCCATCAAAATCCAAAAACATCAGAAAATTAGAAAATTCACGCAAAAACATTCAGAAAATCAAAAACGCAAAAATAGAGTCTACATCAGTCAGAAAATGGAGTATGTGTCAGTCGAACTACGTGGTCTCTGCGTGTATAACGTAGGAAAGACTAATCTTTGATCAGTCCCCGAGACCCCTAGGATAGGTCTTTAGGTTACATCATTTGGTCAAACGTCTGGGAATATCATGCAAACGTCAGCACACACATTTCAACACTGATGATCTAATCTGAATAATAATTTGAAAATATATTAAGTAGAATTTGAATTGTTGTGCTTTTTATTTTATCATTTGCTTATCATTTCTTTAGAGCTACTCGATGATGTATTGAACTAGAGAAGCAAGGAAGGAGAATGATACCTTTTCTTTGTTTGTTGTTTGAGAGTTAGTCATTATTATTTTGTGAATTGTCGTGGGAAGTGCTCTACCAAGTATCATGGATTACATCCCAATTCACTTAAGAAAATGATTAATTCTTGTCTGTTTACGCAAGAAATGCTCAGGTCATCATTGGTCTATCTTATACCATGATGCTTGTGTTCACTTGCAATATCAAAAATCATGAAAGAAATACTCAGGTCATCATTGGTCTATCTCATATCATTGATGCTTGTATGCGCTTTCAACATTTTAAAGGCTCAGTGATGATACCAAGAAAAATAAAAAGATTGTTGAAATGACACTTAGGTTTGCATTAATAAAATAGGTTTTGCATGGTAAACATAGATTACATTCATAATAATGCATTTGCAGAGTATTGGTTGCACAAGTTACAAGGGTTCATTTGCAAAGAATGTTATCTTTTCTTATTACAGATCAAGTATACTTGACACATACAATTTTTGAAATGGCATGCATATAAAATCATTTCTTCATCTCATCATAAATTTCACAATAAACATCTCATTTCGTGACATCATATACACGTTATGTTACATCATGCATTTACGTCTCATCACATCGTCATTATCATATAGTTGCAAAATCATCATTCATTGCATACATATAGAGGACATCATATATCATTACATTACATTTTCATCATACATTACATTTCATCCTTACATCATTCATTTATACTTCATTGCATTTACATCATTCATCATACATTACATTTCATCCTTACATCATTCATTTATACTTCATTGCATTTACATCATTCATCATACATTACATTTCATCCTTACATCATTCATTTATACTTCATTGCATTTACATCATTCATTATATATATCATTTCATTACATCTCATCTTTCATATACATCATTCATTCACGTTTCATTATATACTACATTTTATCCATTATCATTTCATTTACACCTCATTTATCTATTATACATTACATTTTCATCATACATCATTACATTTCATCATACATCATTACACTTTATTCATAAATCGATACATTTTCATCATACATTGCATTTCATTCGTATATCATTCATTTACATTTAGATACATCATACATTTCCTTTCATTCATATATCATACATTTGCATCTCATTAAGAAAAGAAATACATCATCAATATCATATCACATCATTATTTATGCATCCATATAAACTAGTAAAATAAATCATCATAAAAACATAGAAATTAAAATGCATCCATCACATCAATCATGTAGAACACATCATAAGATCAATGCATCCATCACATAAATCATGTAAAACATATCATGGATCAATCGAACCGCTGCACATATATATCTCATCAAGTGTCAAGTATACAATGACGTCGAAAAAGAATGAAAATAACATCATGACAAAAATGGCAGTATATATCTCTCAAAAAGGTATACAAAAGATCTCAAGTGGTGCTCCCACCAGAAGGAGCAGGCCTCGCGCCAGTATCAGTACCACCACCAGATGTCCCAAGATCTCTCAGATCTCTCGGAAGAGGCTGTGTCACACCTCTGCTCACTGTCCTCGAACGAGTCCTCTCTGAACAGGATTGGGCATAACTGACTCTCTGCTCTGGGGGGCAAAGATCATGGTAACGGCTCCTATAAAACTCAATCGCGGCACCTGCTCACATGGCCTCTCACATGTAATCTGCCACAGAGGTCCCATCTGCCACTTTCTACAATCTCTCTACAGTAGCCTGTGCTATCTTTGCTGCCCGTCAGATAGTGTCTCGCTCTGCAGTCAAGGTTGTGATCTATGCCTGGGCAGTGGTCAATTGTGCTCGTACACCTGCTAGTTGAGCCTGTGCGGTTGCTGCTGCCTGTAGGGCCCCATCTCTCTCACCAATCATAGAGGTAATCTATGTCTGTGCAATAGCTAGCTGTGCCTGCATCTGAGCCTGTGTCTGTGCTAGTAATCCCTACACCTGTGCTAGCTGTCCTTGTAAGGTCTGAACCTACACCTGTAAACCTGCAATCTCTGATCGATCTGCCGATGAGGAAGCAACAGCTTGCCTCTTACGAGGCGCACTAGAAGATGGCTCTGAAGTACCCGCTATGCTCAGTATCCCCCCATCTCTGCCATCATCATCACTGCTACCGTCACTGCTATCCCCGCTGCTCTCATCACTGTCAGTCTCTTAGCTGCTCTCCACATCCACATCTACATCCTCCTCTCTCCCCCATCCCTGACTAACCTGACCACCCACTGCTACTGGTGCTATTGGTACTGGTGCTAGTACTAGCTCATTCGGAATAGTAATACGTGGAGGAGGGTGCAGAGCCAGAAACTGTCCATACTCAGGAGTAACAGGTGCCTCGATAATATCCCGTCACATATCCCATGCTGATGGCTGTAAAGCACGATAACCCTCAACAAGTGCCCCATAAGGTAGACTAGGACCCCAATCACTGACATCTATCCGTCGACGTCCGTAATGTGCTACTCCCTGTGGCATGCACTGCACAATACCATACTATCTGTACACACGATGAAACAAGAATCGCTCCAAGATCCTGGGGCTCTTCCCGATCAAGTACATCGAATCAGCCAAGAACCCCAACTCAATATCATCATCATCCCAGTCATCACAGTCTAAATACGGACGCCAGGTCACCGTCTCCACATCATCGATAATCTGCCTCCAATAATCTAGCTTACCCATCATATGCTAGGTAGGCCTGCCTCTGTAACGAAACACATAGGGTCTCATCGCTGGTCTCGCTAACACCGGCACGGGATGTGTAACGACAATATGCTCCCATGCCCATACCTGGAGAAGGGTAGCTCCCGCTGATAAACTGTTGCTGCCGAGGTACACGATCCAATGCAAATCATGATAGAGCTAAGCAAGCATGCACATGCCCCAAGCGTATCTCGTCCTGTGCACCACCGTGCCCTCTAAAACTCGACCCCATCCGAGAGATAGACCCTTTGACCTCTTATCAGGACAAAAGAATCCACCAATAAAGCCGGCCAAAACTAAAGGAAGTGGAGGATATGAATCATGCATCTCTACCCATGGAATCCACTCTCCCGCAACATGGGGATCCTGAAAGACTCTTCACATAGCCTCTACCCCACCAACCTCCTCTGAATCATGCACTACAATCTCTCCAACAAAAGGAATGCGAAGAATACGCCATACATCCTCTGGCATCACAGTCATCTCGCCAGTAGGTAAGTGGAAGGTGTTATGGTCACTATGCCACCGCTCCACTAAGGCTATCAACAGACCCCTATTAAGTCTAATATGGGGCATATCCTGTAATGTTGCTAAACCGCAAGCGGTAATATGCTGTCTCTCATCAGGTGAAAGTCGCGATATCATATCAAAAGGCCAAGGGAACTGCTCTCGCACCTAGATAACATCTAAATGCTCCTGTTATCATACAAACAGAACATGTTAATCAAAATATCAAACATCAGGAGATCATCAAATTTTCAAAAATTGTGCTTTACCTATCAAACGATCAATTTATCAAGAAGGAACCTTCATCTATCAATCAAGTTCATTCCTTCAAACATTCTAAATTATTCCTCGCCTATCATGAGGGTAATTATTATCAAATCAATAGATCTCACTCATCATGAGATTGTTTACCATATATTTTAGTCAAGATCAAACTAAAATAGATGGAATGAACAACAAATCGACGAAAATCAAAATGCACAATTTTCATCAATCTATACCTCCAAGCGCTACAAAAAATTATTGAAGCACTACAAAATCAACCTCGAGCGCTAAAAAATTTGGCGCACTACAAAATCCTATTGACGCGCTGCAAAAACAACCCAGCGCGCTAAAAAGTCCGACGCGCTATAAAATCCCACGAACGCGCTACAGATTTGACCCTGCGTGCTAAAACTATGACGCGCTACACTAAACTATGGACGTGCTATAGATTTTGACGGGCGCGCTACAACAGATCAGTGATGTGCTAAACCGCGTCTGTCGCGTGCTAAAAAGATAAAAACGTGCAAAAAGGACATGAAAAGTACGGGTGCAAATTACGAGGAGAATTTGGGGTACATACCGGAGGTCCATAGTCAGTCGGACGCTGGTGATGTCGCACACGCTCGAGTCGGTGGGTGTGGAAAGGGATCGGCATCCTAAAGCTCTAGCACTCTGAGGGTCTCTATCACAAGATTGTCAAAGTCAAATGCACAAATGACTTTTGAAAATGACCTTTTGAGCATTTATAGGTTATTTTTGTGGGATTTTCAGGGGATTTATTTATTTTTCCCTCTGAGGAATTAATTTTTATCTATCACAGGGGCATTTTTGGACAATTCTGTCAGGAGATAAATTGTTTCTTCACCAATACATCATCAAATCATCATAAAAATTCAAAATTTTTGAAAAAATCATAAAAATCCAAAATTTATCAATTTATCTCCCGTGGGGGCATATATCGCTATCATTCCAAAATCCAACACCTGGGGCAAATCTGGGGCATATTTCAAACTTTTCATCAATACTGGCAGCTAAGGCAAAATTTTCTTTGAAGCAATGTGTAAACCCATCACTTCAAAGAGGGGCAAAATGTAGACACCTAAAAATGGTCCGGAGAATCTGATTAATTAAATACGACTTATTTGATTAATTAATCTTAAATTCATCTACTTAATAAATAAATAAAAATATTTATTTATATTAAGTTCATTATTAATTCTTCTATTTTCTCTCCTAATTAAATAAACGAAATTAAAAACCTTGTTTTATTTAATTATTATCATTATTGCTTCTTTTATATTTATATCTTGAAAATTAAATACACAACTCAAATAATTTGTGTTATTTAATTACCTCATCACATTTCTTCTTAATTAAATAAAGATATTCTAAAAATCTTTTATTTAATTATCACTTTCCAAATATTTTAATTTAATAAAAAAACCCTATAGTTTGAATTATTAAATTATTTATTCCTCTTTTGCTAAAATTAAATAAACTAAAAATATTTAATTTATGCATAAATCATTTACACTATTCACTCACCAATAAAATTAGATTTTTTTAAATATAATTAATGCAACTTCCATTCACGGGAAGAGCTTCGGGGACAAACTTGCAGGAAGTCCTCTCAATCTTCTTCCATCAATCCTCCATCTCTTCTTGCCTGGTGTTTTCATGGGGAGGAACAATCCTCCATGATCAGCTCCATCTTCTCATCCCATGCCATTCAATTCTTCAAATTGAATCACAGCCCCTTATCCTGTATCCCTGTGCAAATGTGCTGTCGTGAAAGCTATAAATACAACTCTTTGGCTACATGAAATGGATCCCAATTTGTGTAATCTTACTTTGTAGGTTTTCCAAGCATTCAAGCATTCAAGCATCCAAGCATTCAAGCATTCAAGCATCCAAGCATTCAAGCATTCAAGCATTCAAGCATTCATCCAGCATCCATCAAGCAGCAATCAAGCATCCAGCATTTGCAGTCATGGCTGCCATTACAATAGATTTGCATATTTAATCACATAGGAAATAGAATTAGTTCATTTCTCATTCTCTAAATGTCATTTCAACAGTTTAATTAGCTTCTAAATCTGAGAGCAAAGTAAATTAGAGAGATCCTTTAGAGTTAGAGAGCAATAGGATAAATTTTTGAAGATTTCTAGTTTAAATTAGTTTAATTTCTTCGAATCTTAGATGCAATGTCCTATTTAGAAGTGTAGAAGCATGTTTAGAGTGTTTATCCCATTCTTCCACTTACACAAACCATTCAACTGTGGAAATTCACAAGATCTTGGGAATGGTATTATAAAAATAGGGCTACAAAAAAACACCATAAATAGCCATAGCCATGTCTCACTTAAACTTATTATCATCTACTCGGTCATGAATTGAAAGGTCCACCTTCCCACTACCAATTTCAAGAAAACACAACTAGACATAACAATATATTGCATATTGTTTCACATATAGTCAATCCTGACCTCTAGAGGACTTTAAAAAGTTAAACTAGGCTAGAGACATTGCAACTTCACAGTTACTATCATGCAAGTAAACCATAAAAATATATGTTACTCCTAGTCTCCAAATTTTAAGAATGCTATAATGGTTCTATGTTCACATTCAATTAGTTTCTTACCATTGCTGAATGTTTCTTTGGTCAATACTCAGTGCAATTTTATTTATGTTCAGTGTTCAATTGTTTATTGACAAAACAACGATTCTTGGAATTGTAACTAAAACAAAAGCTTTTATCATCTATTTCCTCTCTTTTCAATGAATCTTTTGAAGTCAATAGATCACTTTCTATCCATTAAAGTCCTCACTAATTTTCCCAAGAGAACTTCTACTTTGGATATTGCAAAACATATCAAAATTGAAAATACCTTTCTAGATTTTATTGGAAAATTTGTACTCCAACTTTCTTAATTATTATTAGTAATGTATAGGTATGAAAATGTAGTGAGATGGAAACAAATTAATCTTATGACTCAGAGAAAATGTGCACTAAAATAAACTTGAATATTCACAGGAAGAGCATACATGTATCATAACCAAACAACAATCCACCCATACTTGCTACCAAGACCTTCAGTCCAAGTACGTATGCATTTCCAAAGAAAGACTCATCTTACCCTACAAAAGGAAGAGATGATCCATTACTCTCAGGCAGAAAACCTATTGTCATTTTTAATGAACATAGAAATTCAAATACTATATAGTATTTACTATTTAGACTTTAGAGTCCTGCATACACAACACAAAATAGTGAAATAAATATATAGGAAATTTGAACGAAAACTTTAGTGTAATGGTGCAAACTACCAAAAGCATAGTATTTTTCCTTGGGTATTTCATTTTTCTCTTCAAATTTATGCCCAATAGATTTTTCTTTATTGCAGTTTAAAGTTAAAATAGAACTGAATTTTCACAACATATGAAGATAAAGGGAACAATCTTCAAGGTAGTCTATGTAAAAATCTAATTTGAAAAAGGAATTGCTAATATGCTCCAGATTTGAAGATTTGATAGTCACCCAATCAATATAAATTTCAGAACTACCATTTGTTTGAATGGGAAGGGATAAAGTTCATGGAAATATTGCATGGCAGTAGTATTGCACAAGAGTGGTTAATATCAAGCATTGTTCAAGACCATTTGGGATGCTACTAGTGTAGTTGGAGATAAGGCCAATTCTCAATGGTTGACTAGTCTCGCTTTTATAATAAACCCTCACGATTTCTTTCTATTAGGGTATCAATGCTTTATGTTGTATGACTTTTTTATGTCTAGGAATGGAGCCTATATTCAGGCATCCCTAGGGTGGGTCACAATTTAGGGGATGAATCATGTGACTTGATTATACAAAGAAATTACCTCAAGACATAAACCCTGATGAATGATATATGGAGTCCTTGTTTTATCATTATATATGCTAGAAGCTTAGCCACTAAACGAGCATTAAAATCTCAAATTCAACAAGTTGGTAGCAGAAGTGGAGACAATTTTTTTCCTTTACATTCTTATTGTCTCCATTTTTCATATTGAAAAACTAAAGTCATTGTAGGAAAAAACTTTGATGGAATCAAAAGTAAAACCATTAAGAAACTTGGCTATCTTCTCTTAATTCATGGTGAAATAGGTAATATACAAGGCTATAATTCCACTATTATTTCTTAGGAGCTCTCTTATATACAGGAGGGGTAGAATCCCAAGATGTGATAACTAGGATTTAGAATCTATTATATAACAGTTAAGAGGGAATGCAAGCATAAAGCCTACACTGAATACAACCAGGTTGACAAAAATTAATATAAGCATTATATTAATTTCCAAGACTCATACCAATATTATTAAAAGAAAAGGATAAATGTTCAAACATATGTTCAAACAATGACAGTGGGCTATTGACTCCCCCTGTAAAGGATACCTCCATGAAAAAATTCTCCTTCATGCATACCAATTTACATCAAGTTAACTATCACTGCATGTAGTTGGATTGAAGGGCATAAAATGGTACATGTTTTTTTGTGTAGGAGATAGATCACATCCACAAACATGGGAGAGCTATGCAAAATTGGAGAAATTGGCTTGGCAAATGAAGGCAGCAGGGTATTTCTAGATTCAAGAATTTTACTTAATGCTATGGAATAGAATAAAAAAGAATCATTTATCTACCAGGGTGATCCCACAATAGTGGTTTACAATTTTTTGCCAAACTGGACACTGAAATAATTTTTTTTAACTAGATCTTCACTTTCGCACACCTATAGCAGCTAAACCGTGACGAATTTGAAGATGATGCAGACTAGAGTTTCATAGAATTTTTCCTGTAGATTCAAAATAGATTTTTTTCAAGTTTTTTGGAATTAGATTGCACTTATTTTTCCATCTCCCTAGAAAACTACTTTTTTTAAGAAAACAACATTTTAAAAAAGTGACGCTCACCGTATAACACATAATTTTTTTTCCATGAAGGATAAAATTATAATTCTTTCAAATTTAGATTTGTAACTCTGATATCTAATGCTTCCACTTGGTTAGATAGTTGTTTATTAAATATTTTTTCTTTAATTAAGTTTCAAAGTCAAACCAATTACAATTTAGACATAGCGCAACTGTATAACACAACTTTTTTTTGTATGTATCAAAATTCAATTTATTTATTTTTAGTGGATCAAGGACTCCAATATATAGTGTACTCATATTTTTCAAAAAAAAAATTGATAATCTTCTATTTTCCACATGTGTAGAACAAAGAGCTTGATTTTCGGTGAAAAACCTACATTCACAAGAAATAAAAAATAAATATAATAATCAAATTAAATTTAACTAAAATTATTATTTTTTGGAATCTTATAATAAGGACTACATACCTACAAAAGAATAAATTTTAAATGAATTCATTTTATCCCCCAAAAGGTAAATCAAAAGTGGTTTTTTTATCAACATTTTGATAGGTGTAAAGGAGACTCTATTATATGTATGGTTTAAAACTAGTGGGGTTGTATCTAAGGGGGATTTTTCTAAGGTGATTTGATCAAACCCTATTCAATTGGAATCCTTCAAATGGAACTTTTCAAGGCTTAAATCATTATATTTTCTAAAAATCAAGATATCCCAGAAAGTGTAAACCACTATTGTGGCAACACCCACCACCATAGTGAAAAGTTATCAATTTCATTTGGTTTGTTAAACATGGACCCTAGTACAACTATTAGAGATGTTAAGAACCTTCAAGTATGTTTTTATTTTCACACTACATCTAAATTCATCTCCAAGATTGTTGCAAGAGAAATTGTTCTCAGAGATGTGAACCATTTCCATCATTTTAAATAGGGACAATGTTCTTGTGGAGAATATTGGTGATGCTAAATGAAACAATCTAAAAAATAGGCCTGCACTATAATAATGTGCACTACATTAGATATCTAGTAATAACAAAGGGACATCCATCAAAGAATAACAGCAGGGATTTCTAGAATATTTCTTAGTTCTTTTTCCAACTAGATTCATCATGGACCATGATCTTCATGGTCATCATGTTGACCTCCATACATGATGAGTGAAAAGGGGGCTAGTGCAAATATTCTACAAGCTATTGCTAGATTTGGAGTCTTAGCTAGATATGATTAGTTGTAGTTAATTCCTTTCAGAAGATACTACTAATAGTTAATTCCTTTCAAAAGATATTACTAATATCATATGCTATTTCCCACTCAAGCACCCAAATTTTCCTTCAAGGATTACATTAAGAATATTTTCAACTTCAAGGAAAAAATTATGAGAGGGTTGTTTTTAAAATGGAAGACTATCAAGCTTTTGATGGTCCTTTATGTGCTTAGACATTATTACATACTTCTCAGCTAGGGAAAAGTGCCAGTGGATGATATGTACTGATGTAGATAAGTTTCTATTCTCTCGTCGTTGGTTAAATAAGCTAGGTGTAACTAAGGAGGACACAACCCTAAGCAAACAGGGACAATGCTAAAGACTTGGCAGAAATATGAGAATATATAAGAGCTAAAGAAACCTTGAATAGTGATAAAGAAATGTTTTCAGTAGGTCTGAGAAGGGATAAAAGGTATTTGAGAGGCATGAGAAACCTCATAATAGGCTGACAGAGTATAAGAGAAGAGTGAGTCTAGTGGTCTGCTGCAGCAAAAGGGAAGTATGATGGTTGAATGGGATAACAATTATGAAGCAATCTCTTTTACATAAATCTAGGATAATTAAGTAAATGCAACACTTGCAAGAGAAATTGTTCTAAGAGATGTGTACCATTTCCATCATTTTAAACAGGTTCAATGTTCTTGTGGAGAATATTGGTAGTGCTAAATGAAACAATCTAAAAAATAGGCTTGCACTATAATAATGTGATATACATTAGATATCTAGTAATAATGAAGTGACATCCATTAAAGCATAACAACAAGGACTTTTTGTCATATGTTGTAGTTACAAGTGCTCTGCTAGACATACGTGAAAATGTGGAAGCATGGACAAGGAAAGAGAACTATTTCTGAAAATGCCTCAAATAAATGTGATATCATGGAATGTCACATGATTAAATTACACCATAAATTGTTGCTTCAATCTATTCACAACAAACAAAATTTGAAAATATCAGTGTTTTAGGGCTTACTTAGATTCTTGAGTTTGAAAAAAGAAAACCTTGAAATGGCACCAACAAAATCAAATACAATATAGTCCATAGTCATGGCTGGAGATAGGTGACCTATACTCTAAAACCCTCAACAAAACCTTATTTTCAAGATGCATCTCACCAAATTGGAGAAGTGAAAGGTCAATACTAGCAAGGAAGAGTTTGGACTTGAGCGGGAACCAATAGTGGCGAGAAAAGTAGTAAAAAATGGTGAAAATAACCAAAAACAAATTGCAAAAAATGATGAATGGTGGAATGAGCTTGGCAAAGAATTTTTTTTTTATATAATGCAAAAAATTAATATATAAATATAATATAAAATATAATTAATATATAATATATATTTAATATAATAGTAAAATAGATTAAATTATATATAATATAATTATATTTATTATTATATTTATTATTATATTTAATAGTATATATAGATTATATTATTATTATATATTGTATTCTATAATAAAAATTACTAAATTTAAATATAAAATTATTATAATTAATAATTAATATATAAAAAATATGATAGTTTAATTGATCTTCATCTTGCATTGAGACATACTCAATTTTAGACCGTTGATAGATGGAATGAGCTTGTCAAAGCATAATTATTTTTTTATATAATGCAAAAAAATAAAAAATAAAAAATAAATCATCACTAATACCATCAAAGTCATTATGTATTATTTCCTCACTAAGCAATAATATCATGATGTAATGTTAGGCGGTAAATCATCATGATATCTAGAGAACGAACATGAATCATAATACATATCACTATCATGTAATGCAATGTATTATAATGCAAAATTATAAGATACTTATAAAGAACTATAGTCATTAGGCACATATCATATATACAAAAATAAACTGAAATGTTTGTTATCCCTAGACTCCTTCCAAGATGTATCATCAAATTAGTACAAATATAATAAGGATGTGGAAATAGGACTATCATCATATATAGAAAGAATAACAACACTAGGCTCAACATGATGAATAGGTAAAAGAAGTGACACCGCATCACATAAAGCATCCTCCCTATATATATTGTTACTTAATGGTAGAGCTATATCATCACCATCCATCACACAAGGAGAATAGTCATCATGAAACATGTATACAAATGAAGTAAAATTATTCCAAGTGGATAGAAAAGCGCCAAGGTCCATGGAGAAGAATTTAGGCATGAGAACAACTCATGGAATATGTATCTTCATTAATATGAAAAAATGATGCAATATCATTAATGATCAAAGGATAGAAATCAATGAACAATGAAAACATCTTATAATCCTTGAGACATGTATGAATATAGTCCCAAGACAATGGCTCAAAAAGACCCATATTAATTGATCTTTAGAGAGATCAGGAAAAAGAAAGAGAGATAGAGGTGGAGACAATTCTATATAGAGAGGAATATATACTAACACTTGCACCTAAAGGAGGTTCAAGGATTGCGCCGATAGAAAGTTATATGTATGTTAATATGTTAGAGAGTATGTGTTTTTGCATGGATGTGCTACAAATTATAGTTGCATGTGGCTAGCTTAAACAATTAATAATAAGTGCTAAATAATGGATGAAATAAATTTAGACAAATCTAGATTAAGGCTCCCTAACATACTTCGTGCTCTTGGGCTTAGATGTGGAAAAGTTAGGGCTACCTAACATGCTTCCTCTTTGACCCCATCATGGTGGACTATGGGAATAGCACTATTGATTCTTGATTCCTTAAATGATCTATTCAAATGGATTGAAATAATTGGTAATATATATGTATTATATGTACCATAACTCTTATTGAGTCACTGGTAGAATTATATGTTATCAAACTAGCTTCAAATCATAGTTAAAAACATTAATGATTCATTAACATAATGAGTAATAAAAGTTAAAGAATGTAAATGTTAATTTTTTTTATAAAATATGTGAAGGCCTTAAGACTACACCGAGAGGCAATGCCTTCCACACAATAGGTATTTTTGGTGCACCAAGCAACCTAGGTAGCCAAATGGCTTGCTTAGGTAGGGTTCCCATGAGGGGGGCTTAAGCTCTATGGATTATGATCAAATTCAAAAGAAAAAAAGAAAAGAGGAGTAATAGTCATTTATTTAGTCATTTTTATTTGTCTAATATTAGTCATTTATTTAGTCATTTTTATTTGTCCGATATTAGTCATTTGTTTAGTCATTTAGTTGTGATTTTACCTGATGACCAAATTAGTCACTTATAAATGACCAAATTAGTCACTTATAAATGACCAGATTAGTCATTTATTTTTCAAATACTACTAGTGTTAGTCACGAGACTAAAAGTTTGTCACGTGACTAAAAGTTTGAGTCAGTCACATGACTAAAAGTTTGAGTCAGTCACGTGACTACAAGTTTTAGTCACGTGACTACAAGTTTTAGTCACGTGACAACAAGTTTTAGTCATGTGACTAAAATTTTTAGTCACATAGTCATTTATTTGCCAAATTCTACTAGTGCATAGATAGAAAGAGATAGAGAGATGATTGAAAGAGAGAGAGAGAGAGATATAGAGGTAAACATAATGAGGTATAGATAGAGAGGGGGAGGGAGAGATAGGGATATAGAGATAGATGGGGAAATAGTGAGAGAAAGAAGGTGACAGAGATAAGTAATAGAGAGGTATAGATAGGTTGAAAGATAAAGAGATAGAGATAGAGGTAGGTTTAGGAGAAATGGGAAGTGTGTGTGTACATGAGTGAGAGAGAGATATGGAGAGGAATATATATATTACAAATAGATAGAGAGGGAGGGAGAGGGGGGAGAGAAATAGAGAGAGGAGAGAGAAGTAGAGAGGAATAGAAAGAGGGAGTGATAAGGAGAGAGGGAGAAATAGGGATAGAGATAGATATAACTTGGGAAATATAGAAGCAGAAAGACAAACATATAAAGAGGGGTGATGGAATGAAAGAGAAAGAGGGAGAGGGAGAAATAGAGATAGAAAGAGGGAGAAAATGAGATAGATTAAGCTATCATCACGCACAATTTGGTCTATTTCCTTCCGTTTGTGATTTTGAAAGCCTGATAATTGAGCTTATGTGTATCTTTTCGTATAACAAAGTAAATGATGACGACACTCTTAATGTATATTATAATATAATTCAATGATATTAAATTATAATGCAACTAATGAAAATATTATTGCAAACACAATATTAATATTATTGTCATTTTGGATTCCTACAATTCATATCTCTCAACGTTTTCTATATAGACTATGTGATATGATAGATATGCTAGTTTATTTTATATTCTAATTTTTATTAATATTTTTGATAAACTAAAATCCATATACTATGATCTTTAACCCTTTATAAGTGAGGTAATCTGAAAGTAATATGCTCAAATTTGAGTCTTTGAGAATACCTATGATTAAATAGTATGAAAGATATATGTTTTTCTGTGTATTGCAAAATTTTCCTTCTAAACACTTTAAAATAAAAATACTATAACATTTATATTTTTAATATAATATTTAAATATGTTATTAAATGATACAAATATTAATAGTTTATTGGTAAGTATATAAAAAAATCATAGGCTAATATACCTAATATTGATGTCATATTTTTTTATAGTGCAAAGAAAAAAATTGTGGAAGCTAATTTAGTTGTTTCTTAATTAAGTAGAATAATAATGTTGGAAGATTCAAATTACTCAGCTAATATATGTTATTCTAAATCAAAGAGTAAATTTTTAGGGTATTTTTGTTCATTTAGAAAAGTACCCACAAACCCTTTAATAATTCAATCAAAAGTTAAACATAATTATTAAGTATAGGAATTTTCATAAGAACCCTTTTAAGAGAATAAAATAACAATCAAATCTGTAAGAAATTCAATGATATTTCAACATGTAAACAACACTCAAAAAATAAAGAATGAGATAAATAGAAAAGAAACAACCACAAGTAGAATGACACAATTTTACCTTGGAAAAAACTTTTGAGAAAAATTCAACCTCCAAAGCATCAAATCAATGCATTATTCTACAACAAATAGTCACAATATAGTATTAGTCTCTTGTTTTAAAATGAAGATCAACACCTTCTTTCTTTGGTAAAAAACCAATAGTATAACGCTACAAAAACACCTTACATGCTTCCTCTATCCCATGTCTCCAATGTATAGAATTGAGGAGGTCCAAAAAACCACCACTAGCCAATACCACAGACTCAAAAAAGGTCCCAAAATAGTATGATAGAAATTATCACAACCCTCACATGAGTAGAGCTATCCCAAAATAGAAAATAACTCTTGTACAAATATATGTGACCTCCATTATGCAAGTTAGCATATGTAACTCCCAAACATTGCCCAATGAAGTACTAATTACATTAGATAGCCAAATAATAATAGAAAATGATTTCATAAGTCCACTATGTAACCCCACATTAACATTGTTATGTGTCATAATATATTTTACATTGCTATCCTTTTCATAAATATTTTTACATATATTTCATGACAATATATACTTTTACACTCATAATACTAAAAATTACGCATAGCATAATGGCCAAGGCATAAAGTGGGATGTCTCAATTCATAAGGACATAAAATAATAAATAATTAAATAATATGAACACTAGGATTTTTAAGGTGTATGAAACACCTAATCCCAACGTTCTTCCACTTTTCATATTCCTTCAAATGCAAAAGAGAACATCAAAAAATAATGAACTAACTGCCAAGGGTATAACCATGTTGTACAATTGACTCCTATGTTCTCATGATCTCAGCTGTTAGAGTAATTAAGTTTTAACATAGGGAAAATTATTTTTTGATTTGTTTTTTCCCGTATTAGGTGTACTAGGTGGTTATTTACCCAATACTTGTTTTTTCTTGCCTTTATAAGGTGTGCATTGTACAATATGTAGATATCTAGTTCTCAATGCATTTTCTCTTCGGTGAATTATTTTATCTCGTGCTTGTGAAGGTTACTTTTGCAGTTGGTCATCCTAGGTGTGTTGCTCTCACATGGTATCAAAGCAACCCCACTGCAACTTCTTCCTGAGAGTCTTCATCGAAGATCTTGAGATTGGCTGGAGATCATTTGATATTTGAAAAAAGAAAAAAAAAAGAAAAATTGCCTCATTATTTCATTTATTTCATTATCTACCTAGCGCATCTAGAGCTTTGTGAATTGTAGAGAATAATTCAATTTATTTCTCCTATGGGTTGCATTCATTTCCTCACCCTGGTGATTTGCAGTTGAATTTTCTTTGTGAAGGAAGCGATTTCTTTTTTTACTCAAAAGAGCCGTGCATTTTTTTCAGAGGACATTTTTTTTTAGCACTTATCTCTCTGTTTGGAGAAGGTTGCGATCTATTCTTTCCAACCACGTTTTTTTCCTTACAGGCCTGATTACTCCTTGTTGGCACCACCTCTCGTGGGATTTTTGTTGGGCATGAATCCTTGGAGGAGAGGCGCATGATTCTTTTGTTGGCATCGTTCTTTGTGTGGAGGCGTTCTTTTTACTAGAGGGGTGATTTTCCTCTTTGTAGATTGATTTTCCCTTTGTTGTTCAAAAGGATATGTCTCTTCTTGCAAAGGCGTTATTTTTCAAGTGGAGGCTTTTTTTCAAACTTTATAAAATATAAAGTTTTCCTAAAATATTTCATTTAGGAATTCTTCGCGCAACTGAAGAAGTGGGCCCCGATTTTCCTTTGAAGTTGTTTTGAGGGAATTGAATCCCACATTTTCTGCATGGAAGACAATCTTGCTATTCATATACCACTACTCTTGGTAATTTTGTTGTGAGAAAAGGCTCACATGGAGTCATTATGGAAGCTTGTACATTCAATCTGTTGTGCTGTGGACCCCTTGTGCCTTATGGAGTTGCTGACTTAGCACCTTGGGGAGTGTCTACCCAGTGGGCCCTATTTGGATTGCAAGATAAGGAGCTTAATTTTTGGTTCATTTTTTCCCAAAAATTAGTTTTTGCTTGGAGATATTCTTTTTTGCAAAGTGGTGAAAAATAGTTTTTTAGAGGTTGCCTTATTGGAGATTTTTTTGAGTTTGCTAGTGCAATTTTTAACATGGATCCCCCTCCAACCATTGAATTATTAACTCCCCACAACTACCACACCTGGAAAATGAAAATGTGTAGATTGCTTCAGTACCAGGGTATGTGGTCCACTCTAAATGCTACCCAACCTTCTCTCACCAAAGAATATGAAATATTTTCCCATCAAAATAAATGTGACCAAGCTATGGGGCTGATGAAGTTAAATGTTTCAGATAGTCTTTTTTTCCATGTTGATGAGTTGGGTACACCCAAAGAAATCTAGGATAAGTTAGAAAACCTATTTGGTTAGGTTAGCAAGATCTGTGCATAGCATTTGGAGGCTGAGTTAAACTCTCTTATCCCTGAATCATTTCCTACTATTGATGAGTTCCTAGTCAAATTCAAATCAGTAAGGTCGCAACTAGTAGGATGTGGGAAGAACAAAACCTATAAGGAGTCTATCTTCTTGATATTGTCAAAATTGTGAGGTCCTTTTTGTTGTGTTTTCCTCTACCTTTTACTCCACAATGGATGCCTTAGGTAGTGCATTCTAGATGCCCTCCTTTGAAACCTTTTGTGACCGGTTAACAAGGGAACATGAAAAACTTGCCCAGTTGGAGGGGGTCCCTACAAGTCATGCATTGGTTGCACATGGCTCTTAGAGTAAGGGGAAGAATTCCAAACCCAAAACAAAGTCAAATGAGACCTCCACCATAGAAAAAGAAGAAAATTCAAAGAAGGAGAAAGTTAGTTGTGTATACTGTAAAAAGAAGGGCACGATGAGGATCATTATTACACAGAAGATAGATGAGCTCTCCCACCTTCTCTAGAAAAACAATATCCCACTACCATCTTCTATGACTCCTTCTATAGCCTCTGCATCTTCATCTGCTCCATCCACCAAGCCCACACAATCTGGTAGTGTAGGCATTGCAAACAGTAAAGAAGATAAGCACTACATGGGTAAGGGACATGCACTGGTCACTTCTACAATTGATTCTTGGTGTGATAGATGGTTCCTAGATTCTAGTGCATCTCACCACATGAGTTCTTCACCCTATCATTTCATGGGTTTGCATCCATCTGACACTTCCAAAATTTTATTGGGGAACAATAAGTTGTTGGATGTACAGGGTATAGGCACTATTGACGTAAGTGATGGCTACTTTCGGGATGTACTATTCATTCCATAGTTGCACACGAATCTTCTGTCTATATACCAAATCACACATGGTGAAGTTCCTAAGATTGTGGAGTTTACAGCCGATTCTGTGTTTATCAAAGAAGTTGATTCTAGTAAACTCATTGTTGTTGGTAATGTTGATCATGAGTCTCAACTTTATAGCTTCTCTCATTTTGTTAAGGAGGATGACCATGTACCTCGCACACCCTTGGCTAGTGTTGATAGTAATATTGGTCATTTTCATTTTGGGGTACTTCAAACTCATGTAGATAATGTTCCTATTGATTCAGGGATTGATCCTTCAGAGCATCAAGCTATCTTTGATCTCTCAGATCTTGTTTTGTTGGATGAGAACTTAGCAGGAATCTTTGATTTGTTTGTAGAGACTCACCTTACAAATTTGGGAGATTCACTTGAGGGGATTTCTCTCCTCTTTGATGACAGTTGCAGCATTCCAGTTGATTCATCTGGATTTTTTTTGGAGATTGACTTGGTTGTTCCTTCTCTTGATCTATCACTTTTCTTGGTTGTGTTTGATCATGATCATGTGATGGATTACTATGTTCAAATAATTCCTTCCCCTTCTTAGTTAGATATGGAGTGGTTCCTTCTTCATCCGGTGGACTTGTTTCTTCCTAAGGGAAGAGATGTTTCTTGGAGGCATTGCATCATCTTTTGTTTTCAGACATACTTCATCGGCATTGGAGCTTCTTCATTATGGGAGGGTTATGATATCACCTGCTTTCCCTCCTATGGGGGGGTCATTGATTGTATTTATATGATGTATGTAGCACTTGGGGGGGTGTGATTGATTCCTCCATCCATGCATCATTTTTTGTTTCTTTTTGTCTCTTTTGGGGAGGGATTTTTTCCCATAGGGTTTTTCTCCTTTTCTCCGGTTATGAGAGATTTATTTTTGCATTGTAAATGGGTACCTAACATGGTTTTGCAGCCAAGACCCATACTGCATTTTGCATCTTCATTCTCCCTAATTTGCACTTAAGGGGGGTGTTAGAGTAATTAAGTTTTAACTTAGGGAAAAAAAAAATTGATTAGTTTTTTTCCATACTGGGTGGTTGTTTGCCTGATACTTGTTTTTTCTTTCCTTTATAAGGTGTGCATTGTATAGTATGTAGATATCTAGTTCTCAATGCTTTTTCTCTTCAGTGAATTATTTTATCTCATGCTTGTGAAGGTTATTTCTGTAGTTGGTCATCCTGGGTGTGTTGCTCTCGCATCAATAAATCATCTACAATATCCATCAAGTGAATATTATATTAACCACAACACTCTTGTCCTCCATCATGCCCAAGCATGAAAAATAAGAAAATAAATCCAAGATCTCACTTGGAATGTCATGATTTAACCCAAACACATATACCAAATTCCATCTCCTTAAAAATAGGACCTAATATCTATAAAATACTCAATAATAGTTATAATAGTGACCACAACATATCACTAATACATCCAACTAGCCATAACTCAAAATAGGGTATATAAATCATAGGTAGACCTTTTTCCATTAACATATGTAGCCTAGTCCATAATCATAAGTACATGTATATTCATCAAATCCCACACAAACTTTTTCTCCATGGGTACAAAAAAATTGAAGACCTTTGTATCACAATCAGACAACTCATATGCTTCCATAGGAGTCCCATTGCATGTGAAATGTCTAGTCTAATATTATTAATCAAGCAAATATTTCACCAACAACATTCATGTAGAGGATGCAACTAAATCCTCTATGAAATGGTTTCAAATAACAAGTTTAATAATATGTAAACTTGCAAACACAACCACTATAAAACCATCTCCCCTAATCATCTCAATGATCTCCCCTATCCCCTAATCATCTCAACAATCTCAATTTATTCACATCACATAGAAAATAGAGATTAAAGATCCCCAATCATCCTTATTGTTCTATTACCAAGAAAATGATATATAATACCAATAAGTAATCAATTCTACACAAATCTCTAGTCCAACATGAAATGAACTAAACCTCCAAGATATACAAAAAATAATAGAGAGAAACCCTTAAATCAAACCATGTCCTTATTCCAGCACAACCTCATCCTCAAGTTGTGATAAGTTAGACCTTCTAAATCTCAAAACCAAAAAATATCAACATCTAATTGTTCAATTCCAATTTTAAACATGTGGTAGTAATTGTTAGAATTGTGAAACAACCAGAAAACCACGAGCCATAGGATCAAACAACAAACAAAGACACCTTCCACATTATAGAGATCTTTTGTTTGTACATGGGTCCCTTTTTGGCCTTATTTTTTGGGACCCATCATGCATTCTTTTTAGGGTTTTTAGCTACTCCCTAAGTTCATCTTAAGGGGGGTGTTAGAGTTATCATGCATTAGCTAATAATTAATTAATCTTTAATTGATTATTAGTCTAATTTATTCTCACACACTTTAGCTAAACTTAGGATTGCTTTATTAGGTGAGTTAATATTAGATCATTATGTCACATTGCATGTGATGTTGACACTGTAGTACCCCTCCGTTTATGCTTATGCTTTTTGCTGTTATGTTTTCACACTGTTAGACCTATGATATTTTGTTGGATATTTTGATCACTGGTTTTGAGCGACAGTGGATTTATTCTATGACATGATGATATATTGTTTGGTGATTACTGATTTTAGACATGCTTTGAGATAGCGTAGATGTTTACTTTCAGTTGTTTATTGCTATGTACATGTTTATGATGGACTAACAGCTATTATTTTGTCAGTTTGTTGTGACGTGTATTGGTGTGGAGAACGAAATCGCATCACTCGCCTGGGAGTGCCCTGTGATATCCATGATTTTCTCCGCACAGTGTGTCTGTTTAATGCTTTATTTATATATATATATATATGCACATTATTTGCTTGGTTGCAGGAATTGCAGGTACATGACACTGACTCCACCTGGGTACTCAGGTCTGAGCGTGTCAAGACTCAACAAATACGTTGATTGGGAGATAGTAGTTTGGTTCACCCTAGTCTAATCTATAATCCTGGTCTTAGTACATCGTCTGTTTTAGTTCAGAGTCATAGGATTGTTTTGTATTCTTTTGTTTGGATAAATTGTTTGATAGGTAAATATGGTTAATTTTTAATAATAGTTTATAGTGTTTTAAATTATTGTTATTTAAATTAATTTTTTTTAAATGTGGAAGAGATTAGTTGCTTGATTATTTAATTAATTAATTAGCTTATTTGGTTAAATGATTTGATCTTAAAAGATCAAACTTATTTAATTAAATTAATTAATTAATTAAATTAAATTATTAAGTGTGTAAATAGTTTATTTGAAAATTAAATATTATTTGAGGAAAAGGCATTTGAATTGTAAATTTAAATTAAATAAAATAATGCATGTAAATTGAAATATGAGTTTTAAATTTTAAATGAAATTAATTATTCCTGCAAAATATTGAAAGGAAAAATTGTCGAGAAGTGGTGGAAGAAGATATTTTGCAACCACTTCTCGACATGTGTGCCAGTGCTTTAATTGGTGTTTGTTGAGGAAATTTGTTACGGAGGCTAATTTGGATCTCGGGAAAAACACAGAGGTTGTTCAATTTCCTCACGGGAAAAATATCTCAGCTTGTGCAAAAAATTTCTAAATTAAGTTAATTTCGTAAAACTGTATATTTGTGGAAGATTCCTTGGAGGATCTTGGTGGTTAGTTAAGCTCTCTTGGATTTGGGGATTTCTTTTGAAGAAGATTTTGGGATTTGTACGCTACAGGCAAAAGGAATTCTCCTACAGGCAGTTATCATAGTACAGGTATTTTTCTTGTTTTGTTTCTTTCTTTCTTTAAAAGTTAGAGAGAAGATTTGTTTGTGTTTCTTGTAATTATCTCGGGAATTTTGTAAGATTTGCATATATTGTAGAAAATTTTCAAATGACAGAGGAAAGAATTTTTAAAGAACTTTTAAATGTGGTTTCCTATTTTAAATTGTTAAGGGTAATGAAGAAATGAATTTTGATATTTTATTTTTTTTAGATATGAATCTGCTGTGATTTTAGTTGATAATTTTGAGGATTATTTGTTTAAATGTACAAATTTCTTAATTTATTTTGTAGAAAAGAAAATATATCCTGTGAAACTATTTGCATAATCACAATATAGAATTCACAGTATTTTATTTACTGTTTTAAAATCAGTATATATATATATATATATATTTGTTTATTGAATATGAAGATTTTTCATTAAAATTCCTTTAAAAAAAAATAGTGAAATCCGCATATGGATTTTCGTCAAACCTGCACAGTAATTAACATTTTTGAAATGTATTTTTTGGATTTCATTATTCACGAAAGAAAAAATCCCGCAGTTTTTATGGAATAAATTTATTAAATCTTTGTTTTGTTTATGGTAAGGGGGCCAAGGGCATACCCCACGGCCGACCCCCATAGGGAGCCGGCTGTGTGGGCAGCGCTCGGCGCTGCCTTCACAGGCAGTGTCAGCGCTGCCGGCACGACCGAGCCCTCCCATGAGGGTTTCAGCTGTGGGTTGAGCCGACCCCTATTTTAATAAAAATATATGTTTTATATTAAACTTTAAAAAAATAGTTTCTTTTTAATGTTTAAAACGCAGATTTTATAAATAAAGTTTTAAATTCGATTGTTTATATGTTATCATATTTTGTATTTAAATATATATTTATATATATATATATGTATATATATTTATATATATATATGTATATATATATATTTATATATTTATATATAATGTAAGAACCATATATGATTAAATGAATATTTATATAAATATATATATATTCTATGTTAAGAAAAATAATTTTGGAAATTATTTTTGAGATAAATTATATTTCCTTTAAATTATGATGTATGTGTAAATTAATATTGAGAAATTATAGAATACAATAAACGGTGAATTTGAGAAAATTAGAAAAAAAAAAAAAGATTAAAGGAAACAATTATTTTTATTGAACTTGAAATAGATCTTTTATTAAGATGATTTGTATACATGTTGTATTTAAACTGATGCATATGGATTCAGTATATCCAAACAATAGACATTTTCCTTTCTTGATTTGTTCTTAATTGTATTCTTTTTGGGTAAATTGGAAAAGCTATTATTGCATAAGTCTTCCAGAATGAATTGTGTAGAAAGGGTGTATTATTGTTTAAAGGTATTTCTTGGGTTGTGCATGTGTTAAATATGGTATTTTGATACCAAGTTTTTTTTGATAAAAATTTTAATGATCGTTGTGGGTCAACTGTTATTGTGTGATGAACTTTGTGCACTTGTAAACCCTAGTCAAGAAAACTTAGTATATTCTTGTTATGTTTAGTGGAGCACGGCTATTTGTAAGGGCCGACACACAAAGTGGTGTTAGGGTAACTTACAAATAGTTAAGTAAGTCAGTGATAATTAAATGACACAATAGTTAGATTAAAACTCTTAACAAGTTGAATCATGCCTTGCTTATGACTCTTGAGCTACTTCAGTCTTGAGTATAAGATGAGAAGGCCTGGAATGGCAAATCGGTGTCTTGTTTCTTCAAAAGACATTCGATTCCACAATAGTATGCAATAGGGGCCGGGTTTCGTAAGAGGTTACCAGGGTAACCCAAGGATTGGGGGGTAGAACCTAGGAAGAAACACTAGGGTAACCTTTGCAATATTGTGATGACACTCCACCTAAAGTAACAGTTAACCTTGTGTTTGTAATTCATTCAATTGTCTAAATCTGGAAGCAATGTAACCAATAGTTTGTTGTGCACTAGTGTCTAGGGTTAGTAGATTAGGTCTCGATAACCTTATTAATATCTCCTAGCACGGGGGGTGGACCTATGGGTACCACATGGTTGGGTGGAACGTGCACCTTACTCAGTTGGGTCCCTAGTTTGATCATGGCATTGAGAGCTTCATGGATGGAGAGATCGCACTTGAAAATTTATGTGTATTTCATCATTGTATATTGTAAATCTTGTATTTGAAAACAACCCTCTATTGTATATGAGGTGAACAATGTAAAAGTAACTTGTAATTATTATTTGAACTATCTCATAAGATGGATGAGTATTGTATATTCTATCAAATGCAATGTATGGAAACATGTTTGTACTTTATATTATCTTGAATGGAGTATTAAATGAAATACAATGTTTATTTTTATGTTATTATTTATTATGTGCAATGCGAAATACTTAAGTCACTTATGGAAACTCAAAGTAGTGTAACGTCGCATAGCTTAATGAATGTATGCAACTAAATAACTTAATAATTAAACTTAAAAAAAATTATTACACCTTTATACACAATTGCAACATTCTTAGGTTATTAAGACGGGGCATTACAGACACTTTTCATGATCTAATCCCTTTCTCATTTAGGGCTTTGATCTTATAAGCATTCAACCCTCATTGTAATTAATTCACGGGAAATATCTGAAGCTTTCATATCTTCTTACAAGCTTCTTCTATAACTTTTCCTTATTGATGAATATAGCAATTCTTGTTTGCAGATCTCTTGCATGGAAGGTTTCTTTGTTTGTTGTTTGATCCTGTGGCTCGTGGTTTTGTGCTTGTTTCACAATTCTAATAGTAATATATGTAAGTTTCTTAAACTAAAGGAAGATAAAACAAAATAACAATTAACAAAACAAGGTAAATGATTGAAGCAACTAGCCAAGTCTTGTACTCTTCAAAATACATTATCCTCAAAATTCACACTATAGCTCAAGATCCAAATATAAGGAGATAATGAGAAAGATAATCGTGTAGCTAGATAAAAGTTTAGAGTTGTATCCTACTTTGGGCCAATAAATTAATTTTTGAAAAAATATTTGAAACATCTAGAATTTGTTTGGTTAGAATAATTTTGTATCAAACCACATGGAAAAAAAAATTCTAGAGAAAATTATTTCACTCAAAAAATTTGAGTGAATTTTGGCCAAAACTCATTAAAATATATAAATAAAGATGGCTTATATTCATCATTTGTAGTTTCACTTTAACTACTATAATTTGAATCAAATTCACCCCAACCATCTTCACTTGCTCAAAATTAGTCTTTGAGTTCATGTCAGGACTTCTTTGACCTTATATGCCCTTAACTAGAGGTGATTTTTCAACCTTCACTTTGATATATGTTTCTCTACAAATATTTTTTTATTTTTTATTTAAAAATTTAATATTTCGTAGTGCAAAAAAATGTCGTTGTTTACATTTTCACACTTAATTTGGGAATTCTTAACATTAAAATGGACCTAATGTTGCCTTGATCTAGTTTTGTAATGTTTTTTCCACATTCACATTGGATTTAGTGTCCTTTTAAGCTAAATTAACCTAATTTTTCCTTAATTTAATGTTGTAAAGTGAATTTATTTACACCACATTAAGTTTTGGGCCCTTGTAAAATAAATGAACTTAATTATGCCTTATTCAGGGCATTGTAAAGTGTACCTTCACACTTTCACACTAATTTCTAGGGTTTTCATTAATTAATTGGGCTTCTTTATTCCTTATTTGGCCTTATTTTTCATCCATAAGACTCATAAAATGTATCTTTTTGTAGATAATCCCAACATAAACCAACATCCAATCATAATTCAGGTAATTTTGGAGTGTGTGGCCCAGATTTAGTGATCTGGGACTCATACGCCACCTTGGGCGTATGATTCCCACCTAGGTTTTAGGGCCCTAGTCCTAATTTTGCATCATTCTAAGCATTTTTGAAAAATGTGTCACATAGTTAAGCCTAATAGGACTCATACGCCACTTCTGGCATATGAGTCCCATGTGGCCCAAAATCAAACTTAATTCAAATTCTTGGTGGGATTTTATTCTCCAGATCTAATGTCGGCTTGTAGTGTTGTAATTTTGAGGAATTTAGCATAAACAAGTATAAATACAAGGTTATTTCACTTATTTTCACCTAAGACTTCCATGAGAGAATTCTTTATAGAAAATTTGAGTTCACAAGAGCATTAAAGAGTTTACAATACTTCACAAGAGTATTTAAGAGCATCTTTAAATCATTCAAGAGCAAATTTCTTCATCATTTGTTGTAGCAATTCAAGATCCATCAACATGTCAAAGTCACCAAGCAGCAAGCCTATTGTTGAGCTAGTGTAGTGAACAAGGAAAATCCCCCATTTCCTAACAATCAACAAGTTTTCCTCTCTTTAATGTGTGATTGCGGGTTTATAGATTGAAGAAAAGTGGATTTGAAGCCTTCAAAAGTACCAAAATGAAAAATTTGTAAATGTTGTCAAAGTTGTCAAGACTCATGAAAACTCAGATCTAGGAAAAAATATCCATCCAATTTTCATAGAATCAGTGGGAAAGTGCTTATTTGATCCATCTTTAGAGGCTTGCAAATTTTCAGCTCAAGATTTTTCTTCTGGGGCACTTCACGACAAAATGAGACACTTCACGATAGTCTAGGTGTATGAGTCCCAATTAGTGTTTCAAGGAACAGTTTATGGGTTTTGTTCCTCTTAGTCTGCAACTCCAAATTCCAAATTTTCAACTCTTTAGGACCCACCTAGGACCCATACGCCACAACTAGTGTATGAGTCCCATTGGGCATCAAACAACAAGTTTTCAAGGTTTTGGAGCTTGTTTTGACCTCATCACTCTTCCAGGTGCACCTTTGTTCATTTCCAGTTTGATATCTTGATTTTTAATTTCATTTCCTAGGTCATTTGGTAAGGTTTTGCATGGTACTTTGCATTTTTCATTCATTTCTTGTCTTTCCAAGCCCTAGCTTGGTGGTGAACCCCTCTTTTTTCATTAATCAAACCCTAGGATACCTTATTGCAAGATCTCTTTTCCCTTTCTATCTTTGGACTGAGATCTCTAAGGTTTGCTTGAGCGTAACAAGTGTGAAATAGGAACCCTATCCTTGTGCTCTATTCGTCAAAGGTGGGGCATACTATTTTTGTTGTTACATTTTTCTGAGCCCAATTTGAACACCCTTTTTTTGATTTGGAGTGCATCATCATCCTAGATCTAGTTTGCATTGACTTTGCATTAGGGTTTTGCATTAAAGTTAATTGGCATCTAGGGTTTCTAAATCTTGCATTAGTGAAAGTGCATATAGGTTGCATTTTTGCATCTTGCATCATTGAATTTCATCTAAAATTTGTATTTTCACTTAGCCTAGACATCATCCTAACCAAAAAACATAACATTCACATAGAATTTGCTAAAAATGGTGCAAAAACCCTAATCTGGAACTCATATGCCCTTTTGGGTGATTTAGTCCCAGTATAGGTTATTTTGCCTACTTTATGGGATTTCTATGTTGTGCATTTTCCAACATTTAAACACTTGAAATACCCTGACTGGGACTCATACGCCCCTTTGGGTGAATTAGTCCCAAATCAGCCCCGAAACTACCTTTTACAGCATTGAAAACCTTCTTTTTACACTTCTATTGGTTGTCATTAGTTATTTGTTTTAGTTGGATGAGTTTTTGTTACATGCATTTCACTAGATCTGGCTTAAATTGGTTCAATTCATGCATTGCTCAATTCCAAATTTTCATTTACAACATTTCATTTTCAAATTGTTACATAGTGTAATTAGTAAATTACCTTGTTTGGAATCTAAAAATTGCATTTACACATTTCATTCTAGGTCATTGCATTGAATTTTAAAGTTTCTTTCCATTAAATTAAGCTTGCATACATTACTTTTCACAAATGTTAGTATTTGTCTTTTCCAAGTTTGCAAAGAAAAAGTTAGTGAATAAGCATGCTAGTCATTCATTCAATACACTTCCTAGTTGTGAGAGTCTCTTAGTGCAAGAAAGTGAAAATGTTGACACTTGCCTTAAATCTACACCCCCTCCTATCTCTCCTATTTGTGGGAATAATGTGATAGAAGAAAATACAAGTATATACAATCATGACTCTCATAGTTGTTCTTCTCCCGATACCTCTCCTATTAGTGACAATGGTATCTTGGTGAAAGAAGATGTGATCATTGAGAATCATGAAGGTCTTGTTTGTCCTTCTCTTCATCCCCCTTGGGAAGATATTATAACAACAAAAGATGAAATCATTGCCACTACCTTACTTAGTTTACATTCCTCTCCCAACACCTCCCCTACTTGTGAGAATGCTTTAGTGAAAAAGGATACAATCATGAACAACCATGAAATTTACATTTGTGAGGACATGTTGGTGTTAAGAGATCTAATGATTGAGAGCTATGATAATCCTACCTCTCCTAGTTGGGAAGATATTAAAGAGCATAGGGATGTAATTATAGATAACCATGATAATCACATTGGTTCTTCTCCTAATATCCTTCCTACTAATGAAGATGATAGTCTAGTGTTAGAAGATACACTTGAAAGTCATGAAAATCTCATTTCTCCCTTTCCTAATGCTCCTACCATTTGGAGAGACCTATTTGAATGAAAGGATCCAATCATTGAAAAACATGATTTTCCCTCTCTCAATTCCTCCCCTAGTTGTGATGAAGCTACTTTAAAAAACCTAACCATGGAATGTGATGAACATCTTGTTTGTTACTCCCCTAAAATCTCTCCTACTAGGGTAGATATTAGGGCACAAGAGAACGAGACCTTAGAAAACAAGAACTTTGAAATCATGGAAAATCATGACAATCACATTTATCCTTCTCCTAATATCTCTCCTAGTTGTGAAGAAGATATTTTAGTGTTATAAGATCAAAGTAATGAGAGTCACAAGAATCCTATTTTCCTCTCTCCCCCTAGAGAAAACAATATTGAACAAGAGAATACCATCATTGATAAACAATACAATTCAACCATTGATCATTCCCCTACTCGTGATGAAGTCGTTTTAGAAGAACCAACCTTGGAATGTCATGAACACTTGGTTTGTAGTTCTAAAAAATCTCCTTCTAGGGAGGATATCATGGTGCAAGAAAATGATAACATTGACATAGCAATATAGTTTCCTTATATGAAGATGATGAATTAAAATTAGAGTCTCCTTCACTAAGGGACATTAATATTATTCAACCTCAACTCATCCTATGCCCACCTTCACACAAACCTCAAACACAAAAAAAACCTGAACTTATCCTTTACCCACCTAAGAATAATGTTTCACAACAGCTGAGTTATAATACCGTTGCTCATACATATAACACTAGAAACAATCTGCAATCAAGACAAACACCTTAAACATCCCTCCCATTTCCTAATCCTATCTTGCCTAACCCTATCTTGTCGGTTCCTCCTCGTGAAAAGGAGTATGATCTTTTCAAACTAAAGAACACTCATGTTAAGATATCATTATGGGACCTTATTCAAGCCTCCCCTCATTAGCACAACATGATTCAAAATTCCTTACAAGTTCCTATCCCTTCTAATGCACAACCGAATGACGTATCAGCCCTAATTCAAGGAATAAATGTTGACATTTTTTTCCACCAAAGTGAGCTCCCTCCTTTGGAAGTTCAAAAACAAAATGATGCTTTCATGATAATAGCTAACTACGATGGGTGGGGAATAAAAAGAACCCTTGTTGCTAATGGCTCTACCCTTAATGTGTGTAGTGTAACCCTTTTGGATAAGCTTGGTGTGGATAAATCAAAAATTCAACCCGACTTTTTATCTATTAAGGGATTTGACAATGTAGGAAAACAACCACTCAGTGTGATCACTTTTTCTATTACAACTAGAAAGGCCACATTAGAAACACCGATCCATGTTATGCCTCACAATCTTTCATATAATCTCCTTTTAGGAAGGCCATGGATTCATGCAATAAATGGGGTGCCTTCTACCCTTCATCGTAAAATGAAATACATCTACAATAACAAAGTGTACACAATCGAAGTTGACCTTGAACCAAATAACTTTGTTTGAACATTAAGAAAGGTAAGGAAAATCCTTTCAAAACATTGACACCAATTACACAAGTAGAACACATGCAACATCTATAAAAAGAAAAACACATTGAGGAAGTCACGAAGCTATTAGAAGATGATTGGGGTTCCTTAGACTTCAAACCAACATTCATGGGAGAATACAAGATCATAAACAAAGACACTGAAAAGGGAAAAGAAAAATTAGTAATATCAACACAAAATTTGGAAAACCCTTGAAAAGAAGAAAAAATACAACATACATGACAAAATTTGATGAAGTTAATTATGAACGACCACCTAATCCAAAAGAAATGAAACAACTTTATGGAAAAGGTTATGAACTTATGAAACAACTTGGATATAGTGAAAAAGGATGTGGTGCTAGAGAACAAGGTATATGTGTCCCTATAGATACTCACATGAAAGAAAAGACTATTGGTCTTGGTTATTTTCCCTCGAAAGAAACAAATAAGCTTTCACTTAATATCAACACTATTACAAAAGATTCCTCTAAGCCAACTTTAACATTAGTACATCTTGAACTGATAGATACTAGTGGTCTTGGTTTTTGTCCTTTGAAAGAAATGAAAGAAACAAATAAATTCTTGCTTTACATCAATTTCATCATATAAAACACTTACAATTCAAATTCAATATATTTTACACCCTCCTGTAAAGGAGAGTACAAAATCTCACAATCTAAAGAGTCTTGTGTAATTATGACACCTAATACTAAGCAAGAGATATCTTTGTCACAAAATAAAGGAACACCTTCTACTATTGATCAATAGGGTATCTTGTCTAGACTCCTCCAAGATTGTTTGATATCCCTTTCTCCAAGAACGTGAAAGAAATTTTACTACAAAAGTTCATTTTGTGCATATCATATAGTTCGTGGTCATTCTACTAATGAATGTAAGGCTTTGAGAAACAAAATTCAACATCTTAAGGAGTGTGGTTCTCTTCCTTATGTTGGGGGCACCTAATTCCTCTAATTGATACTGATTTTCACTCTAGCATGTTTCTCATCAATCATTTCGGCTCATCTATGTCCTGCACTAAGTGGGGGCAAGGGGTTAGGTAGCCTTGTCCTCGTATGTCACTTGTTGTTGTCTCTTTTCCAGCTAGTTGACCACCTTTCATGTACATATAAGAGCAATCTTGGGATATGGGCGATATGCCTTAAGATGGCTCGAATGTGATGTACCGAGTTATACATTTTGGGGGAAAACCCTTTTCATGATGTACTTCACTCAGAGACATATGAATTGACATAGGGATTTCTGAATAAGCTCTCATGTCTTCTTCTACTTTAAATAAATTTCTCACAACAATGGTGTTAGCAACTGATTTAAAGTGGGGGCATACATTGGCACTTATGTTTCATTGTGAAAATTTCTTTCTTCTTGCGATACATCCTTTTCTTGGCAGTGTCATTGGGCTTGATATCCTTCGAGAGTGTGATATTTTGTTGACTTGTCCTCTCTTGGATACATTAGGCATGATCTTCCCTAAGAAGATACCTTACATGAACTAAGAAAAATCCATTTGAACATACCTTACACTATTTTTCATTTACAACTTTTGTTATATAGCCACCTTGCATAACACACTTTGATTGTCTGTGGAGCCATCTTGTTTGTTCATGAGTTTCAAGCATACGAAGTAGCTTGCCTCATGAAGCTCAAAGATCATTGTTTTGTGGGGCCTTGTAAAATTTAGTAGGAGGTATATCTTTGGTATGGTTAATGTATGATGAGAAGCCTAAATGTGGGCATGACTTTCTTATTATACGGTGAGAAGTTGATACAGAGGCATGATTTTCTCACTAAGCCACCCTTTTTGGATACTCACCCAGCGAACAACCTAAAGTTTTGTTGCCTCAAAGTGAGCATGCATTTTTAGACAAACAACCTAGATCTGATCCACATCACGTTGGAAAAACAATCAAGGCTTGATCCACCTCTTTTTATTTATTTTTTCCTTCCTTCTTTATGTCTTTGACATTGTGCATTTGTTTTTTTTCTTTTGCTACATCTCATACGCCTTGTGTGTGTCCCTTTGTGCTTATGTTGGTTTGACATAGGATCTTGGATCCTGGGGGCTTGGTTACCTCCTTGATCTTTGTTATCCTAGACCATCTGTATTGGTACAATTGGAAGCCTCTTGAATGTCTACTTTAGTGTGAGTTTGAAGCAAGTTCCTCCTCTCACTAAAGTGGGGGCTAAATGTAGTGTAGAAAAATATCATCGTTTACATTTTCACACTTAATTTGGGAATGATTAACATTAAAATGGACCTAATGTTTCCTTGATCTAGTGTTGTAATATTTTTTCCACATTCACATTGGATTTAGGGCCCTTTTAAGCTAAATTATCCTAATTTTTCCTTAATTTAATGTTTGTAAAGTGTATTTATTTACACCTTCACATCAAGTTTTGGGCCCTTGTAAACTAAATGAATTTAATTATGTCTTATTTAGGGTGTTTTAAAGTGTACCTTCACACTTTCACACTAATCTAGGGTTTTCATTAATTAATTGGGCTTCTTTATGCCTTATTTGACCTTATTTTGCATCCACAAGCCTCATATAATGCATCTTTCTAAGGATAATCCCAACATAATCCAACATCCAATCACAATTCAGGTATTTTTGGAGTGTGTGGCCCAAATTTAGTGATCTAGGACTCATACGCCACCTTGGGCATATGCTTCCCACCTAGGTTTTAGGGCCCCGATCCTAATTTTGCATCATTCTAAGCATTTATGAAAAATGTGTCCCATAGTTAAGCCTAATGGGACTCATACAACACTTTTGGCGTATGCGTCCCATGTGGCCCAAAATCAAATTTAATTCAAATTCTTGGTGATATTTTATTCTCCTAGATCTAATTTCAGGGAATTTGGCATAAACAAGTATAAATACAAGGTTATTTCACTCATTTTCACCTAATACTTCGATGAAATAATTCCTTATAGAAAACTTGATTTCACAAGATCATTCAAGAGTTTACAAGAGTTCACAAGAGTATTCAAGAGCATCTTTAAAGCATTCAAGAGAATATTTATTCATCATTGTTGTAGCAATTAAAGATCCATCATCATGTCAAAGTCACCAAGCATCAAACTTGTTGTTGAGCTAGTGTAGTGATGTATCATTGAAGATCCAATTCAAACATTATTTCATATCCAATTCAAGATCAAGAGCTACACTCTACATGGCCACTTCATGTTAGATTTTTGAATTACATATCAAGATATCATTCAAGGTATCATCATTACATATTTCATATTTCATGATTCTATTTCATTATTTCATCATTTGGTTTAATTACCTAAAAGGGGTTTGACCAAGGAAAACCCTCATTTCCTAACATTCAATAAGTTTTCCTCTTTAATGTGTGATTGCAGGTTTATAGATTGAAGAAAAGTGGATTTGAAGCCTTCAAATTTACCAAAATGACAAAGTTGCAAATGTTGTCAAAGTTGTCATGAAAATTTGTCAAGACTCACGGAAACTCAAATCTAGGGGAAAATATCCATCCAATTTGCATGAGATTAGTGGGAAATTGCTTATTTGGTCCATCTTTAGAGACTTGCAAATTTTCAGTTCAAGATTTTTCTCTTGGGACACTTCAAAACAAAATGGGACATTTCGCGAGAGTCTGGGTATATGAGTCCTAATTAGGGATTCAGGAAATAGTTTATGGGTTTTGTTCCTCTCAGTTTGCAACTCTAGATTCCAAATTTTTAGGTCTTCCGGATGCATTCACCACAACTGGCGTATGAGTCCCAGTGGGCATCAAAAATCAAGTTTTCAAGGTTTTGGAGCTTGTTTTGACCTCATCACTCTTCCAGGTGCACCTTTGTTCATTTCCAGTTTGATATCCTGATTTTTCAATTTCATTTCCTAGGTCATTTGGTTAGGTTTTGCATGATACTTTGCATCTTGCATTCATTTCTTGTCTTTCCAAGCCCTAGATTTGTGGCGAAGCCCTCTTTTTTCATCAATCAAACCCTAGGATACCTTATTTAAAGATCTCCTTTCCCCTTTCTATCTTCGAATTGAGATTAATATTTCCTTGAGTGTAACAAGTGTGAGATAGGAACCCTACCCTTGTGCTCCATTCCTCAAAGATGGGGTGTACTATTTCCATTGTTACATATTTGAATTTTTTTTTTTTAATATTTTATATATACTCCTTTTTCCTATGCAAAGCCTTTTTCTTGACCTTGAAATTATCACATGTCAAAATAATTTGGAATCTTATTGAGGACTAACTCACGATAGAATTTCCTTAAGAAATATTGTGGGAACTTATTGTTGTTGCATGGGGATGGTCAAAAACCATCCACCATCTATCCCCATTTTTTCCCTTATTCCTTGGTGTTGGCACCAATGAATAGGAAATCTCTTGCAACTTCCATGCAAGGGTAAATTGGTTCTCAAATCAATAAATAATACACACAAATTAGATTTAAAATTTTCTCCCTTTTAATTATTTATTTGATAATTTTGTAGAGAATAATTGTCATGAATTCTCCCTATTATTAGACCATATGTTTATTTGTACATGAATAAAATATATATGAGAACCAATAGATACTAAAAATGACATTAGGGCTCTCTAATGTGAAGTAGTTGCATTAAGATTTTTCAATATGTCAATCAATGTTTGGAGTTCAGTTTTTTGTTTCAATTTCATCTAATAATTTTCCTTGCATTCCATAAGGATGTCTAGGAATAGATGGAGGAGTTTCAAGAAGGTTAGGTTTTTCTTGCTTTTCAGAAGAATTCTCTCCACATGGTTTTGTGAATTAGTGTTTGGGAGTTTTGAGGGATTTTAAATTCCTAAAATAAAAAAAAATGAATAAAAAAAAATGTAAACAAATTTTCATTCTCATTTAACTAATAAAAACCTAAAATTCCTTACATCCTCAACCTCATGTATGTCATGGTGACATTGTGTTGGCTTGCATCCACTTGAAGATGTCACAAACATTCTCTTGATTTTTGTCATGTGTGTTAGGGCTTGGCATAAATGGTGTTGAGCTAAAATAAGCTTAGCCTTGATTTTTTATTTTTAACACAAACATAACATGAGTACATTCTAGATGTGTAGCAATCCTCCTAAGCTCGGCCACAACCAAACCATAACTCTAGTTTGTTATAATGTGAGTGCATTATAATGTGCTCATGTTTTATTTTTTATTGACCAAAAAATAGTTGTAGCCACTTTTTGGCCTCCCATATTTGTGCACACACTCACATTACAAATAGCATCAACCATACATATTAGTTTGAATGGGTGTTGTGGAAGGTCTAGATTATGACTTGAAGAAAGATATCGGGTTATTAAACTCATAAGCTAGACTTTACAAAACTCTATTTGGAAATCCTTTAATGCATAGAAATCCATTAAAGTCCATTAATACCCTTTGCACACACGATAAACATGACAAACAAAGGGAAGAAAAGGGCAGAGATGAATGGGAAGGATAAATAAAGGGCAATGAAGGGCATTTATGCATGGGCATGTGTGAATGGAACAAGCACAACCCTACAACAATGCACTTGGGTTGGTAAAAATTATGCACTCTAAAACTAGTTTTTGAAGGATGGAAATGATTATGCAACTCATTAACATTTTTGTGAAGTTGAATAACCTACTATGAGCATGATCCACTGAAAAATAAATCTTCTTACATAGATTGGCCTTTGAGAAAATTAAATTTCACTCTAGAAATTAAAAAATAGCCATATTTAATCCCATGGTCTTAGCTATATAACTATTTATGACCATGATATATAGATTTAAGAAATTGATACTTGTATACTTCTAAAGATATATTAGCTGATCTTATAACTAAAATAGTTAATAAAGTGTGAAGGATTGGTTATGATATACAAAGGAGTGATATACCTATTGGTAGAAGAGATAGGGATAGATTCTTTGATGTGTATTTATAATATAATTTCATGGAATACCAATATCTGAAAGTATCCATTATTTTCTAACATTCCAATTTTCTTAGTGAGTTATATAGAGTTAAAATATAATAAAATATAATATACATTGAGTTTATTTTGTCTAAATTTATTTCATTTGAATGTGAAAATGCCTGGGCTCAATAAACAAGGATAAAAATTTATCTTCTAAGTAAGGGTATTTTGAGTACTATAAAGATAAGGATGATTAATATGATGCATTTGATTATGATTGCATGCAAGAAGAAACTAAATATGATGATTACAATGTAGTTGATCCAACCCTTTAACCTAACAAAATTGTTCTAGTCTAAATGAGTATTCAATTTTCCCACTCATAATTTTGAATACTTAGAAATATCTAATCCCAAAATCAACATGATAACAAAACTAAAGCATTATATTTAAAAGCATGTATAATAAAAAGTGATAAAGAAACATAAGAAAATGAAGGAAAATGTAAATCATGTGTATAAAGACAACATACCTTAAAATTCAAGATTCGATTTGAGAAACTACCTAATTATGTGTAGTTTGTTTTTCTTCTTGCACAAAACTCCTCAAGAATTAGAGCTTTTCACGAAGTTGATTCATTTTCAATGTTCAATTCTATATATCTCTAATAGAAATACTAAAAACTATAGAAATAATCAATCTATAATATGAAATTATAACAAAAAAATCATAATTAACATTGCAACACTACAAATATGAAAATTTAAGTTCATATAATCAAAATTCATGTAAAAACTCTATTATTTCCTCCTTCCTAAGTTGGCAAACAAAGGGGCGGTGGGCCTAGCTCAATTGGAAAAATCATCCTGTTGTAGGAAAGAGGTCACAAGGTCTAGTCTCCCCACTGTCCCCATGGTACCGGAGGGTGTGTCGCACCAGCGTCACCCATCACGTGAAAAAAATTACCAGATGCACTACAATTTATTGGGGACGGCTACCTAATTCTAATTCTTGTAGTCTAAAAACAAAAAGTTGGAAAACAAAAAAAATGTGGTTCAAAGGTGGTGGAATGTCTAAAATGCATGTACTTTTACCAACAACATGAAAAAGCACTTTTTTATTTGATAACACGTAGAAGCGGGAGAATAACAAATCATGTGGACCTAGATCATAGGTGTCCTACCTTTTTTACTATTTTTAGGAGTCTTCAAAATGTGATTGCATTATAACGTGAGTGTTCTTTCACTTGCACAAAGTGCAAGTGCACTTTGGCTTTCTCTAAACAGTACCAAATTTCAAATTTTTTAAAGCGTGCTTGGATTTTTCATTTGATGAATTTGTTAAGGTCTTGTGAGTGTCATTATGTGTATACCTGGGGTTGGATTGTTGTCTATTTATGAGACCTTTCTTGGAGCAGTGATGACATCTTGTAAGTGTTATATATGTCTTATTTTGTGTTTGATATTAAATTTCACCACAATTCCCTTGTTATGTAATATGTGTCATTGTACATGGCATGACCCTTTGTGTCTACGCTTCCATTCAATGCAACATCAAGCTATACCCTCAACCCTATACATTAAACCCTCAATCCTAATCCCTCAACCCTATACCTTAAACCCTAAACCCTACACCCTCAACCGTCAACCCAATACTTAAGCAATAATCCCTCAACCCTCAACCCTATACCTTAAACCCTAGACCCTACAACCTCAACCCTCACCCTTATACCATATACTATCAACCTTATACCCTGAACCCTATACCTGATATCTTAAACCCTAATCCCTATACCCTATACACTTAACCTTAGACTCTCAACCCTGAACATTATCCCTCAACTGTAAACCCTCAACCCTCAACCCTATACCCTATATCCTCAACCTAATACTTAATCCCTAATCCCTCAACCCTCAACCCTATGCCTTAAACCCTAAAACCTACACTCTCAACCCTTAACCCTATACCTCAGACTTTCAACCCTGAACATTATCCCTCATTTATAAACCCTTAACCCTATGCCTTATACCCTAAACCCTAAACCCTATACCCTATACCCAATATCTTAAACCATAATCCATATATGGGCTACATACTTAACCTTAGAAACTCAACCCTGAACATTATCCCTCAATTGTAAACCATCAACCCTGAACCCTATACCCTATACGTAAGCCCTAATCCCTCAACCCTCAACCCTATACCTTAAACCCTAAACACTACACCCTTAACCCTCATCCCTATACCCAATACCCTCAACCTTATACCCTAAACCTTGAACATTTTCCCTCAACACTATACTTAAACCCTAAACCATACACTCTCAACCCTTCACCCTATGCCTTATACCCTCAATCCCTCAACCCTCAACCCTATACCTTAAATCTTAAACCCTACAACCTCAACCCTCATCCCTATACCTTATACCCTCATCCTTATATGCTAAACCCTGAATATTGTCCCTCAACCATATAATTGAACCTTAAACCATACACTCTCAACCCTTCACCCTATTCCTTATATCCTCAATCCATACCCTAAACACTATACCCAATATATTAAACCCTAATCCCTATACACTATACACTTAATCTTAGACACTCAACCCCTGAACATTATCCCTCAATTGTAAACCCTCTACCTTCTACCCTATACCATGTATCATCAACCCTATACTTAAGCCCTAATCCCTTGATCCTTAACCCTATACCTTAAACCCTAAACCCTGTAACCTCAACCCTCATCCATATACCATATACCCTCAACCTTATACCATAAACTATGAACATTGTCCCTCAACACTGTACTTAAGCCCTAAACCATATACTCTCAACCCTTCACCCTATGACTTATACCCTAAATCCCTCAACCCTATACCCTATACCTTCAACCCAACACTTAATCCTTAATCCCTCAACCCTCAACCCTATACCTTAAACCCTAGACCCTACAACCTCAACCCTCATCCCTATACCCTATACCCTCAACCTTATACCCTAAACCCTTAATATTGTCCCTCAACCCCATACTTAAACCCTAAACCATACACTCTCAACCCTTCACCATATGCCTTATAACCTTAATCCATACCCTATACTCAATATCCTTAAACCCTAATCCCTATACCCTATACACTTAACCTTAGACACTCGACCCTAAACATTATCCCTCAACTATAAACCCTCAATCCTCTACCCTATACCCTTACCCTATACGCTCTACCCTATACTTAAGCCCTAATCCCTCAACCCTCAACCTATACCTTAAACCCTAAACCCTACACCCTCAACCCTCATCCCTATACCTTATACCATAAACCTTGAATGTTTTCCCTCAACCCTCAACCCTATACTTAAACCCTAAATCCTACACTCTCAATTTGTAACCCTATGCCTTATACTCTCAACCCATACCCTAAAACCTATAACCAATATCTTAAACCCTAATCCCTATACCATATACACTTAACCTTAAACACTCAACCTTGAACATTATCCCTCAATTGTAAACCCTCAACCCTATACATTATACCCTTAACCTTATACTTAATACCTAATCCCTCAACCCTATACCTTAAACCCTACACCCTCAACCCTCATCCCTATACCCTATACCCTCAACATTATTTTCTACACCTTGAACATTGTCCCTCAACCATAAACCCTAAAATATATACTTAAATCCTACACTCTCAACCCTTAACCCTAGGTGGTGTTCTCATAGGTACATTCATCTCAACATTAGGAATTTCATCAATATTTAAATGAGATGGGATAAATTGTGTACCTTCAATCGAGGATGGAATAGATGAAATACCTAGAGGTTGAGATGGGAATGATAACGCACCTCCTTCCTCAAATGTGAATGATGATTTACTCTCAACTTGAGATGTGGTAGATGGTGTTCCTCCATATTCACTTGTGGTAGAGGGTGTGTCTCCAACTACAATATTCAAATATCTCTTAACACAATGCTTTCACATTTGTTCCCTTTGTGCCACAAATTCCATTTCTCTTCTTGATGGTTGAGGTTCCTCTTCAATTGGCATGTCTTCGTAATCATTTTCAATTTTTTCTTCTCACGATGTTCCCTCATCCACGTTGCTTTCTTTGCATTCTTAGCTTCTATCTCTTCCTATGTTAGTTTAATCATTGATTGTTTCCTCAACATGACAAATAATTTTATCTATAGCATGATAAAGAGACAAATATTAGTTCCTAAAAAAGGAATCTGTAGAAATAAATGAAATATATGTCATTCAACCCTTCATACAAAATACTTACAATCATCTTTTAGAAGAGTATTTCTAGCATAGACAAAGCTGACATAAATTTTTGGATGGAATTCCTTAAAGAAATGTGGTCTCCTAGAATTCCATGATTTCAAGATAGGCACAAAATGGATGCATGGACAAGGCATGTGAATTGTTTGACAAATTTTTTTGGTAGACATGTATGCAAAATGTGGTACCGTAGACAAGATAGTGAGATCACTAGCTTGTCAATGTAGTAGAATTGACAAGGTAGTGGGGTATTGACAAGCTAGTGGGGTGTTTGAGAAAATGCCTCATATAAATGGGGGCTCACAGGGATACTTCAGTGTGAGCCCCCATTTCAATGAGGCATTTTTTCAAACATCCCACTACCTTATCAATTCTACCGCATTGACAAGCTAGTGAGCTCACTAGCTTGTCAAAGTTGAGATCAATTTTTGGATGGAATTCCTTAAAGAAATGTGGTCTCATGGAATGCCATGATTTTAAGAGAGGCACAAAATGGGAGCATGTACAAAAAATTTTGGTAGACATGTATGCAAAATGTGGTACAAAATGTGAATTTTTTGACAAAATGTTTTGGTAGACATGTATGCAAAATGTGGTACCATAGACAAGCTAGTTAGATCACTAGCTCACTAACTTGTCAATACGTAGTGGGATGTTTGAAAAAATGCCTCATAGAAATGGGGTCTCACCATGAGACCCCATTTCTATGAGGCATTTTTTCAAACAACCCACTACCTTGTTAATTCTACCACATTAACAAGCTAGTGAACTCACTAGCTTGTCAAAGCTTACATGAATTTTTGGATGGAATGCCTTAAAGAAATGTGGTCTCATGGAATACCATGATTGCAACATAGGCACAAAATGGAAGCATTGACAAGCTAGTGGGTTATTTGTAAGAATGCCTCATATAAATTCTATCTCATGGTGACGTCCAAGGAATAAGAAGTTTATAAGAAAGTGCTACATCCCATGTACAACATAGAAAGGATATTTGACCACCCTATAAAGGAAGTGGATTGGTCAAATCCAAAGGATTATTATATTGAAAATAGAGCTATAAACATGGTGGCTAGATCAATAAGATGGTTAGAAGCACCATACCCAATGTTGGAGACACCCTAAGGATCAAGAACAAAAGAAACAAACCAAAGAATCTTCAAGAACAAAAAGAAACTATACCTAAGAGAATGAAAAAGGATGAGAACACAAAGGAAGAACTTAAAAATCAAGTAGGGAAATTAACTTCATACTTACATCACCTAGTTGGCTCTATTGACTTAGTTGAACCTTTCACCATGTTGCTAGTAGCCTTGAATAAAGAAACTTGAAACAGTGGAGAGAAGGGTTACAATCCCTTGTAGGTAGGGTAATCAAGGAAACATTAAAAATATATCACATTAGTGATGAGGTAAGTTTAGAAATAGAGATGAAAACCAAAATAGATGAAGATCTATTAATGTGGGAGGAGTATATTCCAATTTTGTAAAGACATGTATGGAAAATTTGGTAGCATAGACAAGGAAATCAGTTGTTTGAAAAAATGCACATCACCATGAGACCACATTTCATTGAGGCATTTTTTCAAACAACCGATTTCCTTATCTATGTTGTTTGATAAAATGCTTTGGTAGACATGTATGGAAAATTTGGTAGCATAAATAAGGCAATCAACTGCTTGTTAGAACTATTTAGCAAAATGCCTCAATGAGATATGTCCTTGTGGACTAGAATGATTGTAGGATATGCACAAAATGGATTTTTTGAAAAGGCTTTAGAAAATTTCAAGCATATGCAATTTCTAGGTGTAAAACCAAAGTCCACTACATTTTCCAACATCCCCCATGCCTATACCAAAATGAAATATTTGGAAAGGGGTATGCACATTCATAGAAAAGGATTGAGAAATGATGTATTATATTATATACTTATAAATACTCTCATACATATGCATATACAAAATGTGGAAGCATACATAAGGTAGGTCAATTTTTTAACAAAATACCTCAAACATATGTGGTTTAAAAATGTAATTGGAAAGTGTAAAGAATTGTGTAGTTTAAAATGTGCCAAGAGGGGATAAGGTTATAATGAAAAACAAACAATGATGAACATGGAATATGCATAATAACAAAATAAAATCAAGCCAAAATACAATTAAGGAAAATGTAAAGAAAATGTGTAAAGACTTCACATACCTCAAAAATGGAGATTCGAATGGAGGAGTTCTACCCAATTATGTAGCCTTTGTTTCTTCTTGCATTAAACTCCTCAACAATTCGAGTTTTTCACAAGCTTGTTTCCTTTTCAATGTTCAATTTTATATCACTCTTGAATGGAATTGAGACTTGAATTGATATATATCAAACTCGACATGAAAACTTTGTTATTTCATGCAAAGGTGGTGGAAAGTTCATAAAAAGGTGGTAGAATGTGAAAGCTTTGCATGCACACTTCACAAAAGCATCAAAAATCTTGTTTGTATCGAAGCACACACATAACTAGGAGAATATATAGAATGTGGGCCTAGAGATCATAGATGTATTGACCTTTTTACCATTTTTAGAGCAATCCAAAATGTGCTCACATTATAATGTGCTTGTGTCATAACGTGATCACATTTTGTCTTTGCTATACAAACAACTACATCTCAACTTCTTCAAAATGTGCTCGTGTTATAAAAATATTGATTTTCTATAGGTTTCTTCTCTCTCTCTCTCTCTATCCTTAGCCATCCACCCCCCTTATCCATCTAGGTCTCTCACTTATCCCTAAACCCTCAACCCTAGACACTATTCCTTAAACCCTAATCCCTCAACCCTATACTGAAAAATCCATTGATACATTGACCCTTAAACCCTAAACCCTAATCTCTCTCTCCCTCTCTCTCTCACACACACACACACACACACACTACCTCTCTCTCTCCCTCTCTCTATCTCACTTCTCCCTCCATCTCTCCCTCCCTCCATCCCTCAACCCTATACCCTCAACCCTTAAACCCTAAACCCTCAACCCTATAGGTCTTAAACCCTATACCCTCAATTATCAACCCTCTACCATATACATTGGATCTTCAACCCTCATCTCTCTTTGTCCTTCCCTCCTCTTCTCTCCTTTCCATCTCACTTCTCCCTCCATATCCCCCTCCCTCTCTACCCTAATCCTTTAACCCTCAAACCTTAAACCCTCAACCCTTAACCCCTATACCCTCTACCATATACATTGGACCCTCAACCCTAATCCCTCAAACCTCTACCCTCAACCTTAAACCCTTAACCCTCAACCCTTAAACCCTCTACCCTCTACCCTCTACCTAATAACCTCTACCATCAACCCTCAACCCTCAACCCTATACCCTCTACCCTTAAAACCTTAAACTCTCTACCCTAATCACTCAACCCTCAACCACTAATCCCTCAAACCTTAAACCATTAAACTGTCTACCCTCTACTACCAACTATCTACCCTATACATTAAACCCTCAACCCTCAATTTTCAACCCTCAACCCTTAATCTATCAACCATCAACCCTTAAACCCTAAACCCTCAACCCCTATACCCTCTACCCTCTCCATTGGATCCTCAACCCTAATCCCTCAACCCTATACCCTCAACCCTCTACCCTCAACCCTAAACCCTCAACCCTCAACCCTTAAACCCTCTACTCTCAACCCAATACCCAATACCCTATACCCTCAACCCTAATCCCTCAACCCAATACCCTAAACCCTCAGCTCTATAGGTCCTCAACCCTATACCCTCAATTCTCAACCCTCTACCATATACATTGGATCCCCAACCCTCATCTCTCTCTGTCCTTTGCTCCTCCTCTCTCATTCTCTCTATCTCACTTCTCCCTCCATCTCTCCC
>VDFB02057836.1:294387-328392 GCA_007258455.2 Sequoia sempervirens
AACCCTATACCCTCAACCCCTATCCCTCTCTATCTATCTATCCATCTCACCTCTCTCTCAATACCTCCACCCCTCCTCCACCCTCCTCTCCACTCCCATCTCTCTCTATCTATCTATCTCCCTCCCTCTCTTCCATCTCCCTCCTCTCCCTCTCTCCTTCCATTCCCTCTCCATTCCCTCTCCTCCATTCCCCCCTCTCCACACTCCCTCTCTCTCTCTCTCGGTCCTCCCTCTCCACCTCTCCTCACTCAACCCAGGTCTCTCTCCTCCAGATCCGGATCCGTTCCCCTCCATCCATTCCGTCCCTCCAGCCCCTCCCCTCCCTCCCCTGTTTCCATTCCCCCCCTCCCCCATACCATATAATCATACATAAATACACACAAGAATACATACATACTTACATACATACAAGCATACATACATATGTACATACAATCTTACATACATACATACATACACTGATACATTCATACATATATATACATACATGTCATACAAGCATACATACATACAAACATACAAATATATATACATACATTTAATAGACTAAATTTAACACAAACCAAGACATAATGTGAGCGTCTTATAACGTGAGTGCATTATAATGCACTCATGTTATGTCTTGCTAGACAGGTCTTGGGAACAATCACAAAAAAAATGTCAAAACTACGAAATAACGTGAGTGCATTATTTCTTGCTTTGGGAATCCCCAAGCCTTAGGCTTGGTATTTGCTTTGGAATACCAACCCAAAGACTTGGAGTCCCTTCCCAACGTCGAAACATGTATTTTTGCAAATTCTACAATATTTCACATAATCACATCCGTGTTAAGCATCAGGTTTGTATGTGTTTCAAGGTTGAACAAATCGAACACTAGATAATGTTAAGCTCTCTTAGCTATCTAATGATGTAATTTTTTTCACATTTTGACTATGTTAAGCCTTTGATCTATAATTTATTTTGTTTGTGTCTCTATTTTTTGGCAAAAACCAGGGTTTGGTATTTTTTTTGTTATAAATTAACCATTCATCAAAATTTCAAATAAATTACATTTTAGAAACTATACTCCATTCTACACATATTAAAAAAAACTATTTTCAATTAATTTTAAAAATTTATAGGGGTAGCACAACCAAAATTCTATTTTTCAAGAAGTGTCCACTTTGAAAATTAGTAAACAATCAAATATTCATTAAAAAATTATTAGAAAAATTGGGCATAAACTAAATATTGTTAGCTAATTTTTCACTGAAGTGATTTTAAAAATATTAAAAAAAAAAAACCTTTTGAGGGAGCCACAAAAGTTGCTATGTTATGTTTTTTTGACAAAAACAACACCAATTTTTGTGGCCCCCTCTTTTGAACCCCTTAATCTCTACCATTTTCAAACAAAATTAGTAGTTTAGAAAGTAGACTCAAAGCAAGATCCTTGTTTTTGTTGCATCTCAAAATTTTGAGTGTAACTATCTTCAATTTCACATCCAAGGTTAGTATTTCTTGATATTTCAAAAAAAAGTGGCCACTTAAGACCCCTTTTTGGCCCCCCATCTTTTTGCACTTGCCCAAAAACTAAATGGGACAATATATTTTCTAGACTAAAGGAGATCTACAATGATATCCTTCTAGAAAAGTAGTGTTGACTTGAGGAAAAGTCAACATTTTGAAAGGAGGGATGATGTGTTAGAGTAAAGTAATTAATTAACTTTACTCTCCTCTTAAGATTTCACTTTATGCACACATATTTGTCATTTAATAATTAATATTAATTATTAAATGCACTCCCTTAGGGTTAGGTTTTCCTTTCCATTTTGATCTCCTTTTATAAGGATTGATCTCTTGTATTGTATTCACTTCTTGATGTTCTTTTTTTAGTCTGATAATAAACTCTTCATATTGTTAGAGCAAAACCCTTGTCTTGTTTCCTACAGATTTCTTCCTTGTGACAGGTTTTTGCATGTAGGTTTCTTGGGCTTAATAGATTTGTTTTTCATCAAATCTTACATGGTATCAGAGCCAGATCTACTGTAGCTTGTTCATGTTTGAAGAAAAAAGGGAGCAAGGGTTTGACAAAAAAAATTTGGGATTCTTCAGCTAATTTGAGAGGTTCTAGGTGTAGTTTTCAAATCTGGTATTCCTTGCCCAATGATATTTTTTGTTTCGAAATTTTTTTAGGGTTTTTTACAAGCGCATGCATGTGAAAAGGCATTTTTTAGGGTTTTTTACAAGCGCATGCATGTGAAAAGGCATTTTTTGGGGTGTCCTCTATGCTATTCACAGTGGTGTCCTTCCTGGTATCATTTACCAGACTTTCACCTTATTCCTCTAAACTCCATGCATGAGCCGATGTCTGGGTTGGCAGATCTGAAAAGGTAGAACTTCAAACCCCCGCAGGTGCCGTACTCTGACTTGAAAGTTTTTTTACCAACAATTGCTATCCAGATTGTAGTCTATTTCATCAGTAAATTCTTTAGGTACACAGAGATTTGTCTCAATCATCTACTGCTTTCTATTATTTTCTGGCTTTCAGTTTGTACTGGGGATTGGATTTTTGCATTGTGGGGGGGTGTTTTTTCTTGCTTTCTATCATTTACATCAGAATACTAGAATCTACAAACACCAAAACAAAACAAACAAACCCCTTCTGCATCTTCTGTCTAGTTCTGAAAGACCACTAAATAATAATAAAAAAATTCAGAGCAATTGAGGCATAGTTCACAGGATGGCCGACAGATCTATTAAACCTCTCACACCACATAATTATCACACTTGGAAGGGTCGCATGATGACTCTAATCCAGTCTCGAGGGTTATGGTATTGTTTGGATGAGGTTCAGCCTCAGTCGACTCGCGCCTTTGAGGTTATGCAACACAGGAACAATATGGACCAGGCTATGGGATTGATGGCTTTACACATTTCTGAGAGTCTCTTGTTTCATCTTGAGGGTTGTCTCACTCCTCGAGCCATTTGGACCAAGTTTGATGGAATTTTTGGTACTGTCAACGAGTTCAGAGCTTTGCAACTTGAGGCAGAGTTAACTTCCTTGGTACCTGATTCGTTTCCCTCTATTGAGGACTTTTTGATGAAGTTCAAACAACAAAGATCTATCTTGCAGGGTTGTGGTAAGACTAAGACTGATACAGAGTGCATTTTCCTGATCCTCTCCAAGCTTCGGGGTCCATTTCAAATCTTCTCTTCGACCTTCTATTCCACCATGGATGCCTTGGGTGCTCGACATGTTATGCCTTCTTTTGAGGTCTTTTGTGATCGTTTGACTCATGAGCAAGCTAAGCTCAAGTAGTTGGATTCACTTTCAGGTTCACAGAACCAAGCATTGGTAGCCCAGTCCTCCAAAGAAAAACAGAAGCAGAAACTGAAGCCTAAGAAAGATTCAGGGGCTAGTGAGAATTCCTCCAAGCCACCACCTAAGTCTGATTCAAAACCACAGTCCAATTCTAAACAGGGAAAATCTTCGAATTTTGGTGAGTCTTCCTCCAAGACTAAGAAGAAATCTGGTGATCCTTGCAGTTTTTGTGGCAAGGAAGGACATCCAGTTTCCAGGTGTTGGAAATGTTTAGAGGCTTTGGAGGAAGCCATGCAGCAGCATAATATCAGTGCACCTCAGCCTCCTTCACAGCCCACAGGGAAAGGTCATGCTCTTTTTGCACGAGCATTATCCTCAGAATCCACTTGGATTCTAGATTTTGGTGCCTCTCACCATATGACACACACAGAGGATTTGGTCACCGCTCTTGCCCCCACAGGCACTAGACATATTGTAGTTGGTGACTCAGCACAACTTTTAGTTCAGGGTTCAGGTACTATTTCATTGGATGGTGGTTGTCTACAAGATGTGCTTCTAGTTCCTGACATTTCGATAAACCTTCTATCCGTTTATCATATTTTCCACTCTGGCTCTGGTAAGACAGTTGAGTTCTCACCACATGATGTGGTTATTCGAGACCTTCATGATCCTGACTTGGTTGTGGCTACTGGGAGTGTGGATTCTACATCTTGCTTATATAGATTTGATTGCTTTGAGAGTTCAGACACTATTGGTTCCTCTCTTATAGCACATGCAGATTCAGTGAGCAGGCTTTGGCATGAGCGTTTTGGTGATGTCAATTACAAATATCTACAACAGATGAGTACACAGGAACTTGTGATTGGGCTTCCACAGATTTCTTGTACTGATGGTGTATGTCGTGGTTGTGTCCTTGGCAAACATCATCGAGATCCTTTTCCTAAGGGTCGAGCCACTCATGCTAGGGCAGCCTTAGAGTTGGTACACAGTGATCTTATGTCCTTTCTGACTCCTTCCTTTTTAGGGGCCCGCTATGTGCTCACTTTTATTGATGACTTCTCCAGACGTACATGGGTGTACTTTCTTAAGTACAAGTCTGATGTCTTTGACTCATTCAGGACTTTTAAGACATTTGTGGAGAAGTAATTTGGACTTTCTATTAGGAGGATACGCATAGATAATTGGGGGAATATGTTAATCAAGATTTTACATGTTTTTGCACTGAGCATGGTTTACAACATCAGTTTACAGTCCCTTACACCCCTCAGTAGAATGGTGTTGCTGAGAGAAAGAACAAAACCTTACGAGAGATGGAAAATTGTATGATACAGTCTCGAGCTATGAGTTCTTCATTTTGGGCTGAGGCAGTCAATTGTGCCGATTATATTAAGAATCAGATGCCTCATAAGGCATTGCGACATATGACTCCTGAGGAGGCTTGGACCCATGTCAAGCCTGATGTTTCTACATTCTGAGTTTTTAGTAGTGAGGCTTGGGCATTTATTCCCGATGCTCAGCAGAAAGCCATGGAGAGGAAGAGCTGACCACTCATATTTGTTGGCTACTGTGAGGATGTTAAGGCGTACAGGTTGTTTGATCCTGATTCCAGAGAGGTCTTGTTTCGATGGGATGTCCAATTTGATGAGCGCTATCCTTAGATGGATTCTCCATCACCAACTTCTCCCTCATTGCCTACTTCTACCTCTTCATCTCTTGAGGATTACTTATCTCTTGAGGATGATGTAGATGATGATCCACCATCTCCACTACCACCAGTTGCTCCGTCTTTGCCTAGGTGGGCCCGTGTCACTGTTGATGCAGCTGGTTCTTTGGCAGGTGATCCTTCAGATACTCGTTGTACTCGTGCTCAGACATCTGGTTCTAGTCTTTTGAGTCATGCCATTTTGGATGATCCTCAAAAAATTTCAGAGGTGACAGGTCACCTTGAGTGGGATAGGGCCATGGATGAGGAGTATTCTTCTTTGATGAAGAATCATACTTGGGATCTTTGTCCTCTTCCTAAGGGAAGAAAGTTGGTTCGGTGCAAGTGGGTGTACCGTACCAAGTATGTTGCAAATGGTTCTATTGATAAGTATAAGGCACGTCTTGTTGTGAAGGGGTTTTCTCAGGTAGAGGGTATTGACTACTCTGAGACCTTTCCTCCTATTGCCAAGATGAACTCTATACGCCTTGTACTTTCACTTGCTGCTTCACAGGGATGGACAGTGTTTCTAATGGATGTGAAGAGTGCCTTCTTGCATGGAGACCTACATGAGGAGATCTATATGGAGCAGCCTCAAGGATTTGTGCAGGACACTTCTTTGGCTTGCAGACTTTTGCGTTCATTGTATGGTCTCAAACAAGCCCCTCAGGCTTGGTATGAGAAGATGGACTCTTCCTTGCTTTCCTCTCACTTCACACGCTGTCATTCTGATCACACAGTGTATATTCAGCGTCGGGAGGGTGATCTTTTGATTCTTGTGCTATATGTAGATGATCTCCTTACAGGTAGCTCATCCTCCATGATTTAGAGTGTTCAGAGAGCTTTGATGGAGCAGTTTGAGATGACAGATCTTGGTCTCTTACACTTCTTTCTAGGTCTTTAGGTTATTCAGTCTTCGGATGGGATTTCCATATTTTAGGAGAAGTATGCTCTTGATATGCTTCAACAATTTGGCATGCTTGATTGCAATTCTGCCCCCACTCCATTTCAGTCAGGTGTTGTTTTGTCTTCCACTTGCTCTACTCCTTCAATAGACCCCACTTTATACAGGCAGTTAGTTGGCAGTTTGTTGTACCTGACACATTCTCGTCCTGATCTTTCCTTTGCGGTTGGTCTTGTCTCTTGGTTTTCCCATGATCCTCATGAGAGCCATTGGTAAGCAGCCAAATGTATTTTGAGGTACATTCGGGGCACCACTCATTATGGCATTCACTACACTTCAGGATCCCCTCACATCATTGGCTTCACTGACTTCGATTGGGCTGGTGATGTCAATGATCGAAATTCTACTTATGGCTTTGTTTTTTGCCTTGGTTCTGGTCCTATCACATGGTCTTGCAAGAAGCAGTCTGCTATTGCATTATCATCTATAGAGGCTGAGTACCGTGCATCAATGTTAGCCAGTCAGGAGGTTTTATGGCTTCGGCAATTGATGACAGAGTTTTGGTTTCCTCTAGATAGTCCCACTATTCTTTGGTGTGACAATCAGAGTGCCATTCACATTTCTCACAACCTAGTGGAGCATCAGCAATTTATTTTGTTTGTGTCTTATTTTTTGGCAAAAACAGTGTTTGGTATTTTTTTTGTTATAAATTAACCATTCATCAAAATTTCAAATAAATTACATTTTAGAAACTAGACTCCATTCTACACATATTAAAAAAAACTATTTTCAATTAATTTTAAAAATTTATAGGGGTAGCAGGCCAAAATTCTTTTTTCAAGAAGTTAGCACTTTGAAAATTTCTTTTAATCAGGATTTTTAAAAATTTATTTTCTTCTTTACTCATAAACTACATATTTTAGCTAATTTGGGTACCTGTGATTTTATGTTACTAAAAAAAAAAACCTTTTGTAGTTCCACAAAAGTTTCTATGTTATTTTTTTTGCATTGTACAACATAATTTTTGTGGCCCCCTCTTAAGAAATTAATTATCTCTTACTCTCCTCAAAAATTTCACTTTTGCACAAGTATTACTCAATTTAATAATTTGTTTAATTTAAATCAACTTTTGAGGTTAGGTTTTCCTTTTCATTTCCATCTCCTTTATAAGGATTGATCTCTTGTATTGTTCACTTTGATGTTTTTTTTCAGTCCATCTTTTTGCTCTTGCATATTGTCAGAGCAAAACCCTTGTTTTGTTTCCTACAAATTTCTTCCTTGTGATAGGTTTTTGCATGCAGGTTTCTTGGGCTTAATAGATTTGTTTTTCATCAAATCTTACATGATGTTGGTCGAAAAGAGCAATAGTACAAACATCGTCAGGAAAATCCTACCACATCTTGCCACAAAGAGCTTGCAGACCTTAATATTGAAAAGATACCATCTAGACTAGGGGTAGAATAAATGGGTCACATCCCATTCTATAAATATATGTATAGAGAAATATATGAATAACAATAGGAGGAGGATGAAGATGAAGAGATGACAAAGAAAAGTATATAGGAACTGTATATGAAATTGTATGCAATATGTACAAGGATTATACATAAGAAAGGAAAGAGATAGGTATATTATAGGGGAAGATATATAAATGTACTATTTTGATATTATTAATATAATGATTATCGCAATTCTCTCTATATGATGATATTTATCATTCTATGAATATATAAGTGATTAGTTAATTCTTCATCTGAATCGATTAGCATTGCCTTTATATGACTAAGTCTGGGGTATAAACTACAAAATTCAGAAAGTACTTGAGGCTCATAACTCCAATTTGTGTGTCCCTAATTCGGTGATAACTTTAAGAAAACTCCCCTAAAAAAAAGATATAAAATCTTGGCGAATCTTTAATTTTTTTTAGGAAAAAATATTAATTTCTATTGGAAAATCTTTCCTTTTTTTTGAAAAAAAATAACTTTATGGGTGATTTTTTTACATCACTAAAATTTTGTAGAAAGTTTTGGCGAATTTTGAAAAATAATAAGAAAATGCATTAATTATGATGGAGAATCCATCCAATCTAAAAATAATTCTCATGGAAAAGTAGGGGCTCGAGGGTGGAAATTATCAATGGGTTTAAGGGGTAGACTATAATATTTACTTGCCACCATTGTTTTAAAATATAATATAATGACCCTCATTGTATTTTACAAGGTAAAATGTACCCATGGTCTGTAATTCTCATGGGGCTCAAAATTTCTCTTAGATCATTGATCTAATGACCATCATTGTACTCTATAGGTAAAATGTACTCACAATTTATAATGCTCATGAGACCTAAAATTGTGGGCCCCATGAGCATTACAAATCGTGGGTATATTTTACCTCGTGGAGTACAAGGGTCATTAGATTATATTATAAATCAATGGTGGAAACTAAAGATTAGAAATATGGTCCTAAAGCAACTAATAATTATGATATACTATTGGCGAATTAATATAGATTTCTACTATAATTTATAAAATTTAGGCGAATCTAATGTAATCGTGTATCAAATATTGTGGCAAATTTTACAGTTAAATTTTTTTAATAAAATAAAATTCTTTGGTGATTTAAATAAGACTATAATAAAATTTTGTAAAAATGTGGCAACTCAAGTCACATTATAGCTCGAACTATTAGCCAATTTTGGATTCCCAAATTTTAAATATTAGCCTACCCTAATTTTCTTACTAACACATACTATATTAAAAACTTTGTTAACAATGTCTAGATGGGCTATTTATTCTTATCATCACAATGTTTGTAATATTTTATTTTCCTTAAAACCTTCAAAGAGAAATGAAAAAAAAATAATAATAAATAGATTCTTAATTTGTTTCTATTCAATTTTATCTAGGTAAAGAGTTTGAATTATTATCATAGTTTTATTTATGTAAAATAGATAAGTTACTTCATAAATTTGGTAGTTAAAAAAAATGTGAGTTTGTTTCTATGATTTGAACATTTTTCTTTTTGAATGATCCCATGCTTTAAATTTAATTTTATCTTAAGCATACTTTTTAATTCTATATTCTAAACTTTCAATTATAAAGATTTTTTTTATAAGAACTAGTTGAGTAAAATAATTAGGATTAGAAAGCCTATTGGGATAAGGTATTTAGTTTCATATTATAAATATCATTCAAACACCATCTAAGTTGAAAAAGATGATAATGCATTAAGTATGAGGTGTGAATATGCCTTGTCATCTACACCATTTTCTTATATATATATATATATATATATATATAAACTAGCATAATGATTGACTCTAATCTCTCTTATTTGATCCTTTACATCATAAACAAGAGATCTTATAATGGAAAACTAATAAGGCATGGAGTATAGAGAGATGAAGAAGCCTCTATGCAACTTCTAATCTAAAACACAAGAACCGCCCTAAGAAATCCTCACTCCAAAGCAATTTTTACTTAGATTGTGCAAAAGGAAAGGAAAAAATCTCACTTGAAAGATCACATTAAAGCTTAGGGGCAAAGCTCACATTCTAGCAAGCACCCAATCACATATCTAACAAATACACATCTTCCTCATATTCTCCTTCACACTCATACTTGAAGCTTCCATTTAAATGAACCTCCTCATCAACCTCGCTCTCCACTTATTTAAAACATGTTTTGTCACCAATCATTTTTTAATAGAGTCCCTATAAATCTTTATATATAATGTATTTATGTTCATAAAAGAATAAATTTTTTATTTTTTTTAAAGCATAAATCTTCATACAAAATATAATGTAAATTTATCAATGAGGTCTAACAACTAATAATTGAATATCCCAAAAGACTAATAAAAAATTTTCATATCACAAAAATTGATAAATCAATAAATATAGACGCAACAATAAAAAAATAATGAAAATCTAATTATAAAACATGATATTATGAAAATAACTAATTACATAGATTAGAAAATAATTTAATATATTAATAAGATTGATTTTTTTTATAAAATATAAATATTCCAAAATTATTTTATTAGAAAATGTTATCAAAACCAATATTAAATAGTATAGAGTTTACAAATTTAGGGAAACATTTTCTCAAAGAGCATTTATTGATTTTAATTTTTATTGATACTTTCTGTAGAACAAATATGCGTGGCAGGCCATATGATACTTGTCACACAAATTTATAAGTGTCATATATATTTTATAATTTGTCATTATATTTCTGCAAATTTCTACACGGCAGCACTCTACGCGTCTTTACAAATGCTGGTATAAATAACATGATTATGTAATAAGTTGGTGAGGTGAGTTGCAGAAGATTTTTAATGGAACTTCACACTACTAGAATGTTTTCTCCTCTTCCCCCCTCTGATGACCTAATTAAAAACAATAAGGTACTATTTCTCTTCTTGCCTTTCCTCCTATTAAGTTTTAGGATACAAAATATACTATTTAATTAGTTATTGAGTTTCAGCTTTCAATTAGTTTGACTTTAGATTGAATAATTTATTACTTGTCTAAAATAACTTATTTTTTTATTTATTTTTTTTTTAAAAAAAATTATCATTATTCATCGAATAATAAATATTATAAATTAATAAAAATCTCATAATGTCATATTTTAATTAAATTATTCTTGAGCATAATTTTTTTATTGCAGTTTACAAGGCAGTTTTTCTGTCACAAAGATCATAATAAAAAAAATAAAAATTAATGTAATTGTGAAAATAAAATTGTATTTGGTTATGACACAAATTATAATTTAATATTTAATATATAATTTAATATATTTTTAGTATATTATATTATTAAATTATCTTTAATTTAATATATTAATGGTAAGGTCACATGGAGGGGGCTTCCTAAAAAATCTCAGTGGGTGCTGTGAGTTTTTAGGAATATTTTAAAGCTGGTGGTCCCATGAATTCAATTTCGCAATTGAACTTCAGAGTTTAAGCACCAAATTTTAAGGAGCCAACTAAAGTACTTTGATAAAAATAATAAATAAATAAAAATTCTTTCATTTTTACTTTTTTTTTAAGAATTTAAAATTTTAAGTGATAGAGAAGTGGTAGAACAAATTCCTAAGTTGTAGGGGCAATTTCTAGCCCCATCTCAATTTCACCCATTAAATTTGCAGTCTTAAAAAGTAGGGGCTGCTATTTTTCACAAAAATATTCCAATTAATATCTATAGCATAATTTTTTTCGCTTCATGAGACCACTTGATCCATGAAAATAGAAGCCCAAGGCCCCCATGAAACCATACAGTAATATATTAAATTAACACATAATATATTAACTTTAACATCTTATATATTAGATAATAATATTATAATATTATATTTTAACTTTTAAGGTATAAGTAGAGTACATCTTCAATTTTAATATTAGAGGAGAGAAACTTATTGATAAGAACATTGGAATATCATGTTAGTATATTTCTTTCATTTTTTATATCTAAGTATTGATATTATTGTTTTCGTTTTTGATGGTGCAATGCAGAGGGTAGAGAATGTAAAGTTGGAGAATCTAAAGTGGGTTCATCTCAACATAACCTTATTTGATTATGATGATGATATCTTACCTTTACTTAACTATCTTTTTGAACTCGCTCCTACTTTGAAAACATTAATAGCTTCCCGGAATAAAGGATTTGATGGCATTAACGGTCGCCCATTTGTCAACTAGTTGATTAATACCAAAATTGTAATTAAAATCTATAAAGATATTTAAAAGGGTGAAAGAAAGTTGAACTTGAACCATCTTTTTGAATTTGGGAGTAATTCTCCTTTCCTGGATTGTGTTTCTCTCCATTTTCTGTCATAAAGATTTTTGTAAATGATATTCTGAGGATTACTATATTTTTGCTCTCGAGTGGCATCGATTTGATTTGCATCCCACTATTATTTTCAAGGAATAAAAATGTTTAGTGGCTTTTTTTTTTTTTAATAATTTAATATACTTTTAATATATTATATTATTAAATTTTTAATACATATTATGTTAAATATCTCATACATTAAATTAACTTTGTGATGAGAGACAAGATTAGTTTGAGTTTTTACTTATATTTATAATAAATTTATTTATTTTTCATTAAAAAAATAGTGTTCAAATAAAATAATTTATATGTTTAGTTTAAACATAAAAATATAATAATGATGAAGTAGATGACTTTTACTTTTGTTTAAATTTTTTTAATTATTCAATTAAAATTTGAAATTTTACTATGTCAAATATCATTAAATTTATTTTAAGAATTTTAATAAAATTTCAAAGAAAATTTTAATATATAATAACTAGTAATTAAGAGTTTTAAAAAATATAATAATAATTAATATAAAATTTTAAACAATATATATGAGTTAAGTTCTATATATTATTAATATGTTTTGAATAACTATCAAATTTTTAAAACCAATCTAATTGAAACAAAATTAATCTTTTAGTTAAATAAAATATTTACTTTAATATATTTAAGGTATTTTAATTACTTGTTTATTTATCTAGATTAATTTGTGTTTTTTTTTATATTTATTTAATTTGAATATATAAACTATAAAGGTGTAAGTAATCTCTTACCATTAGATATTTATAATATTTTTTTCTAGTAGAATCACTTTGACATCTTCTATGGGCCTACAAGTTAATATAAAGCATAAGAGAGAAATATGTATCTAGGACAATAAATTGGAATGTTTAACCATTTTAGAGATTTTGCAAGTAATTTTAAATTTTAAAAATAATTTGAACTAGATAGTATGCTTCATATTGCACTCTACCATGAAGTATGAAATGGTCATAGCAAAGCGAGGTGTAGTCATGAATTTTAATTGTATGCTTCACATTTAATTCTAAATTCTAATGAAGATCATAACATCTTCGATCTATAGTGGAAAATGCATTTGTCATAACATAATTTTGCATTTACTATAAGAAATCGTTGTCACCACAATCAATACTTTGTTCTTGTTAAAAACTATATACATGATATGCATGTACTTTGTTCTTGTTGTTAAAGATTGTATATTTGTGAAATGCAAGTGCTTTGTTCTTCTTGTCAAAGACCATATACATGAAACGCAAGTACTTTGTTCTTCTTGTTAAAGACCACACACATATTTGAAATGGAAGTATTTTTTGGAATTAATTGATTCACCAACCCTAGTAACGAATCAAGATGTTGGTCATTTCCAACAATAGAGTAAACAAAGACAGTAGCAAAGGGGGCAAGTTTAGAACTTTGTTTGACATACCTTCTTATTTGATAGCTTATTGTAGCACCCTCTCCAAGTTTATAGCCACTAGTCGGGACATTATGGCAAAGATAGCAACAACATATAGATAGTAATTTAGGAAATGGTCAATGGCTCCATGCCTAACCAAATTTGATTAAACCAGCGTTGTTCTCAATTTGTCTACAAATCAAAAAACAAGCCCATCCTAGTGACATTTGGTAGGAACTTGGCAACATCACGAAATTGTTTTTAAACTCAAGCTTTCTTTAATATTTAAGAACTCTTTTGATTAAGTAAAACATCAAATTTGAAACTATTTTAAATAAATTCTTCTACCTTTTCTTTTATCTTTAATATTTTTTTATAGTACATTAGTTTTATTATAAGTTTAAAGAAATATTTAAATAGTTTGATATATTTGACAACTTATTTCTTCATTTATAATAACCACAAATAAATTATTTCAAACAAAACTCTTATTACTAATTTATATTTTAATAAAATATTTCAAAATTATTTTGAAATATTCAGAAAAAATCTCTCCAATCCAACTTGATTTAAAATATTTATACAATTGCTCCTTCTTGCTGAAGGTATGGGACATTTGATGAGAAGGAATGTGGAGTTGGGTCTCATTCAGGGTTGGAGGTGGGGGAGTGGTCTGCCTCCATAGTCCCATTTGTAGTTTGTGGATGACACTTCTTTGATGGGTATGGCTACAATTAGAGAAGCTTCAAATTTGTGTAAGGTGTTGGATGTTTACCTTAGTGCTTCAGGTCAATTGATTAATGAAGATAAGTCCTCCATTTTCTTCTTCAATACTCCAGGACCCATCCAGAGGAGGATTGCTCATATCTTGAGATTTCAAATTGGGGCTCTCCCTTTGACCTATCTTGGTATTCCTATCTTTGTTGGTAGACTACTCAGGGATTCTTGGCAGAATATTCTGGACAAATTTCAAGTGAAGGTTAATCATTGGACCCATAGATGGTTGTCTTTTGTAGGTCATTTTCAGTTACTTAAGTTGGTGGTGCAGACTCTCCCCATTTATAGATTTATGCTTTAGGTGGCCTCGATGGGTTTTGTTAAGGAATTAGACTCTTTAGCAAGACAGTTTTTATGGGCTGGTTGCTTTTCATCCTCTAGATGGAGCCTAGTCAGATGGGATGTTGTTTGTAGCCTGAAGCAGTTTGATGGTCTTGGTTTAAGGTTATCGTCTTTGTCAAGGGTGGCATTGGCTGCTAAATTGTATTGGAGGTGGTCTGTGGAGCAAGATCAAATATGGGCCAGGATCTTATCTCATAAGTATTTCCTAGGAATCCCATGGATGGATATTCCTTGATATCCCCTTGTGGGGAAAGGTTTAGTGATTTGGAGCACGCTCAAGAAAGAGGTCACGCTCATTAAGGATGGCTTATTTTGGATTTGCAAAAGGGTGTTGTCGTAATAGTGGTTTACAATTCCTGAGAGGAACGAATTTTAGCTGAAATCACATATTTTTAGAAAATATAATGATTTAAGCCTTAAAAAGTTCCATTTTAAGGATTCCAAATGAAGAGGGTTTGATCAAATCACCTTAGATCAAACCCCCTTGGATAGAATGTCGCTAGTTTTAAACCATACCTATAAATGCGTCTCCTTTACACCTATCAAAATGCTGATAAAAAATCACTTTTGATTTAGATTTTGGGGATCAAATTAATTCATTTAAAATTTATTTCAAATGATTATGGTATTCCTCGAACAAGCTATCCAATGAATATAATTTTAATATGTTTTGGTTTTGTTATGTATTTGTTTTTTAAGTTTTATTAAACATAGGTTTTTCATCGAAAATGAATTTCTTTGTTCTTCACATGTGGAAAAATAGAAGATTATCAAAAAGAAAATTGAAAAATATGAGTGCATTAGATATTGAAGTCCTTGATCCAACAAAAAATTAAATTAAATTTTGACATATACAAAAAAGTTACGCGTTATACGGTCGCACTATGTCTGAATTGTAATTTTTTGACTTTGAAACTTGATTAAGGAAAAAATATTCAATAAAAAGCTATCTAACCAAGTGGAAGCACTAGATATCAGAGTTACAAATCTAACTTTGAAAGAATTATAATTTTATCCTTCATGGAAAAAAATTTATGCATTATACGGTGTGTCACTTTTAAAAATGTTGTTTCTCAAAAAATCTATTTTTGTGGGAGATGGAAAAAGAAGTGCAATTTGATTCCAAAAATTTTGAAAAAAATATTTTTAGAATCTATAGACAAAATTTGATGAGACTCTAGTTTGCACCATCTTCAAATTCCTCACAGTTTAGCCATTATAGGTGCCCGAATGTGAAGATTTAATTAAAAATAATAATTTCAGTGTCCAGTTTGGCCAAAAATTGTAAACCACTATTATGGGATCACCCAAAAGAGGGTCAAAGGCTCATTTTTGGTCTAATTCTTGGGATGGTTTTCTGCCCATTGTCTCTCAATTTCCTAATTTGCTGACTTTGAGCTAGCAGTTCCTTGAGGCTGGGTGGTCAAGGGTGAGTGACTTTAAGTCCCTCTCTTCTTGTGGGAAGTTGGAGGTGGCGAGATGGAAGGTTCTTGATGATTGACCTGATATTGGTATGGAGGAAGAGTGCGTTGAGCTTCACAGTATCCTTGCTCGTAGACGTTGTAGTTCCCTCCAGGATGGGGATGCTCTTGCATGGTCTCCTAATCCTAAGGGTTTCTATACTGTTGCTACTGGATATCAGGTGTTGTTGTCTCATAGGTTGGATGGGGTGGAGGTTCACTGGTGGAAAAAAGTGTGGAACAAGTTCTCGTGGCCAAAGTGTAACTGCTTTGTTTGGACTTTGGCTTGGAATAAGTGTTTGACTTGGGATAATATTCAAAAGCATGGATTCCAGGGCCCTTCTATCTATGTTTTGTGTGGGGCTAAAGAGGAGGACTCTTCTCATTTGTTTTTTTGTTGTCCCTTTGATCTGCAGCTTTGGCATTTTTTGTGGGGTGTTTGGAAAATCCCATGTGTTCATGCTTCCTCCCTAGTTGAGTTTTGGAGTAGCTTGGGTAGGCCCCCTTCTATGGCCTCTTTCCTATAGGATGTGTGTTATGCTGGGCCTACCTTCATACTTTGGTAGATTTGGTTGGAACAAAATCGTAGAATATTTAGAGTCAAAAAGTTGTTGGTTCAGCAAGTTTGGTAGGGAATTATGGGTATGATTAAGGAGACAGTTGAAGCTAAATGTGAAATGATGTTTCCATTGGAGAAAGGGGATGTTGAGATGGTGGATAGACTAGGGATTGAGGGGTTGTCTTTGGCCTCTACTTGTGTCAGGAGAGGCAGGCATGTGAAAAATAAAGTTCAAAGCCCGTGGGTAGATGATTGCCCCCTTTGGATGGCATTCTGAAGATCAATACCGATGGTTCTTCAAGAGGAAATCTAGGGCCTGTGGGGATCGGCGGGGTTGGCAGGGATTTATTGGCGTCTATGATCTTTTCATTTCATGAAGGGATGTAGACTATCAACCTTATGGAAGGTTTGGTGATCCTATATGATTTTGAGTAGGCTTTTGCTCTGGGATGGCGTAAGGTTATTTGTGAATCTAACTCACAGGTTTTGATTAATTTGCTAAATGAGCGAAAGGTGGTTGATATTAGTTGGCAGTTGGCTACGGTGGTGCAACAAATTCTGCAGATTAGTTCTATGATGGAGATGGTGTCTTTTGTCCACATTATGAGGGAATGGAATAGGGTAGCGGATTGTTTGGCTAAGTGGGCTTCTGAGCATATAGATGACTAGAAGATTGAGGAGTGGGAGCAAGTATCCCATGAGCTCCGACAAGACTTGGAGGGGATTCTTGTTGAGGATAAGGATGTGTATAGAGGTGGATGACGTTGTTTATTGCTTTGTTTGGTTGCTTCATGTTGATTCTTAGGGCCTTGGCCCTCTAAATTCTTTGTAATGCTCTTTTATGAAGTTTAATAAAGTTTTTACCCCTTTTTATAAAAAAAATATTTATATAATTATTAAACATTTTATGTTCTAAATAATTTTACTAAACCATAGTTATTCTATTATAAACCCTAATATGTTTGATTTTGATTTTATTTATTTATTCATTTCAAAAAAGTTAAACTCCAAATAGATTGTGAGGATAAATAATGAAGAAAATCAAATCCAAGCCCCCTAAAAGGTCCATTTTTATAATAAGGGGAATGTCATTACCATTCTCATACTTCATTTTTCCTTTTAACTAAAACTCTTTTAAATGATCTATTGTTGTAATATGTGCTAAGGGAAAGGGGCCCATAGTGGGTAGGGGTCCAATGGTGGGTATAGAAGTAGGCCTGAGTGGGCCCCATAGTAGGTAGGATTAATATCCAATAAGCTTACACTTAATATCCAATTGCAAAACACTTTTATCCATACAGTACACAAACTGAAAAATCATGTGATGCCACATCAACGCACCATTAATACATGACTTAATGACCCACTATCAATCTCACCTTCTTTTTGGGATTTTTTGGATACCTTGATAAAAAAGCATGCTGATGTGGCATCATATTTGATGATGTGGCCTTGAAACCAATTTTTAAAAGTAGGGAACTTGCCAAATAAGTTGTTGTACAAATTTGGGAGTGATTTGAAAATTTTGCATAGGACTTTGAGAAGCACAAAGTTAGGGTGGCCCACTATAGGCCCCTCTCCCTTAATTCCTTCCAATTTGAACCTATGACCTCTTTTCCTAGAGCACCACCTTCAAACCCAAAATTAATATAATATTATTTTATTTTAATAGCTTCTTAATTGAGTGTAGTTGATTTTTTCATGTATTTAAGATTGTAATTGATGTTGGGATGGAAACTAGACAACTGAACTGGACATGTGGAAACTCTCATGGTAGTGGAGGTAACAACATGAAGGAAACAAAGGAAACAACTAATAGTAATACTCAAATCAAAGAGAAAATATTTGCTCCCAAGCCACCAAAGGGTCACCTAGGCTGCCCTATTGGATAAAAAAAAAGCCTAAATATCCAATAGTCAATTACTAGAAGGAAATGAAGGTTAATGTTTTGGAAGTTGCAGCAAGTTATGATGTGTTATAGTGCTTAACTTAGTACTGTAGGAGGTATGGCATAAATGTGGGTGTTTTTGGGGCATGTGGAATTATGAGTTGTGCAGCAAAATATCAACCTAGGAGGCAACTTCAATTCTTGTCTAACCCAACTAAAATAATATCTTTATGTGCATATTATTCTACTTCCAAGTTATGTTCTTTGACTATAATGCTTGGTAACTCTTAGTTTTGAGTTAAGCAAAGATTCGTTGGCAGCAATTTTTTTGATAGTTGGCTTCTAACAAGTGCTTTTGTTTATGTTATTTTTTCTTTCTATCAATCCATCGTATCATAAGGTTATTTCTAATGGTGAAGATGAAAGTAGTAGTAACATTATCTATACTTCTAATCAAACCCCTAATTCTAAACATCCATATATAATGGCTAAAGAACATGGTTCATATCTTGGTGCATATCTAATGAATACTTCATTGCCAAATACAACCAATTCTACCCTTCATGAAAATGCTACTCAAATGGCTAGAGGTAAGTGTTGTTACAAGTTAATTACTCTTTAGTTTTGAACTTTTTAGATTATGAGATGCCTTTATAACTTTAAGGGATAATGGCTTAGTGTAAATCTAATCAACATTTACAAGGTTGTTCTGTATGCTACATTTTGTGGTTTTTCACATTATGAAATTCTAAAAGAATATGCAAGAAAGACTTTATAAAATACATCACGTTGGTAGACTTTATAAACTAAAGGCTATTAGGGTTGCAATATAATGTAAGGTATTGTGGTTGTTTCATATAGAGGAATGTGCCTTGTTGGGAGTCTAAGAAGTAGTTTGTGTCTCAAAAGAACTTGGTTAATGAAATTTCATGAGTAGTAGTTTGGACTAACCCATATCTACTGAGAATGAATGGTCCACTTAACACTCATTGCATTTAGGTGATGCACACAAAGATGAAGCATTGGGATTTTCCAAGAGATCGCCCATCCCAATACTACTATGAATCAAGTGTGCTTAATCATGGGGTTTCCCCAAAGTCAAACCCACTTAGCTTTCTTTTGTAGGAAACTTCACGGTTAAGTGTGTTTGAGTTGGAATAGTATTATTTTAGGTGATCTCCTAGAAAGTACAGATGTTTCGCCCATGTGTGCATCACCTAGATGAAATGAATACTAAATGGACCATTCATTCTCATTAAAATGAGTTTAAGCAAATCACTACTCATGAAATGGATATCTTGATATTAATATCATAATATGAATCTGACCTTAATGAACGATGATTTTGATATTGTGATATTCCAAAATCTTGAATGTTAAAAACTGATAAGGAATAAAATGGTCTTCGAATGTACACAATATTCAAAATGTCTATTAAATCAGGCATTTTGGTTCATCTTTGCCATCTATTATGGTTTCGAATTGAAAAACTCATCTCGATATGAAAATCTTCAAGTAGTTGTTCTTGCTATTATCTTAGATATGTTCAGAACTATAAAGACATGAGGCCCAATGAGAATCTAAATGGTAGTTTTTACCTTGAAAAAAACTAATGATAAGTGATTCTATTTAGAATGCTTTTTTTTATTTTTAAAATTGCAGTTGAACTCTGTATGAACCTCAGATCCACATAAGTTCTATAGGAATCTATAAAATAGCCACCTACTGCTTGATGTTATCAACAATTTTAGTTCATTTCAATCTTTTATGTAGAATTAACGGCCAATCAATTTACAACTTGATCTTCTGCCTTTGCAAATCAATGGAACCTCATAGTTTGATGCTTTTCTTTCAAAGTTGTTTCAGCTAGCGATTAACTATACACTATTTTATTTTCCAATAGTAGTTGTTTAGATACATAAATATAGGTTACCATGTATTACAATGATTCCTTATCCAAAGTTATTTATAGCGAAACAATTTTCAAAGGGACAAATGGTAGAAAGAAAAGAAAATATAGATGTAGGCACAGATATTACTAACTGGTTTTACTTTATGCATTTGGAGAAAGTGCTAAGAAGTCTTTGTTTCCATTGGACCTGTTAATAATTTCTTAGCTTTATACATTTGGTGAAAGTGTTTCACAGTCTGATTATTTTTACTTTTATTCCATATCACCTGGATAAGGTCATAAAATTTAAACGCAGACTTTGTTTTTGTTTGATATTAAGCAAGCAAAGATTGCAGAGGCAAGGAGATTCAACACAGGGCATCCGAGAAATCTAATTGCAAAACACTTTTTATCCATAAAGTATGAAAAGTGACAAATCATGTGATGCCACATCAGTGCACCAATAAAACATGACTTAGTGCACCACTATTGGTCTCACTTTTTTTTTTGGGCCTTTTTGGATACCTCAACAAAAAGCATGCTGATGTGGCATCATATTTGATGATGTGGCCCTAAAACAAAATATAGAAGCACATGAGTTGCCAAATAAATTGTTGTACATAGTTGGGAGTGATTTGAAATTTCCACGTAAGATTTTGAGAAACGCGAAGTTAGGGTGCTCCACTATAGACCCCTCTCCCCTATAGTTGTAAGTTGGTTAATTTATCAATTATATAATTATATATTTTTTATTATGAGGAAATGTGTTTGATGGAATTATGAATTGGATAGATTTGAATTTTTAAAAGATTTACATTTTGTACAATTATGAAAAAATAAATAAAAAATCTAAAACATGATAGCTAAACAATTAGCTTATAAGAGGCAAAACTGGTACAAAATACTAAATCAGCTGCAACAAAACAGCCAACCAACAACACTAAAAGATGAGAGAGAACCAAAATTAAACAATCCCTAATCCAGATTAGGCTCCCTTACTTTCTAGCAGCAAAGACAATGTGTAAAGATTTGAAACAAATTTAGAGGGCCTTTCTTCCTTCTATGCAACACAGTCCACCAACCTTTATTGCACTCTTTAGCAAAAACAACAAATATTTTATACTTTTGATATTTGATTATTTGTAATTTTAAATTTAAGATCTTGTTAAAAAAAATTATAATTTTGTATAAATTTATACACTTTTTGTTAATCAAAATGTATAATGTTTTAAAAAAATCAAAATTATTATGAACAATGGAAAGAAAAATAAATAAAAAAAGATCAAAATGATTAAAAACAATTGAAAACCGGATATATACAAAAATTTAAAATAGTTAAATAAATTATTTGTATATATAATGTTTATAAAAAAATTTAATACTTTTTAATATAATCTTGTAAAAAAAAAAATTATTAAAAAATATAATTATTATAAAATTAATTAGTAATAAAAAATATATCATTTATGATATATTTTGATGATTACATACAACAATTCATTATTATTTTTATTTTATATTCTTTTTTTTTTTTTTTTTGATAAACTAAAATCCATATACTATGATCTTTAACCTTTATAAGTGAGGGAATCCTAAAATAGTATGCTCAAATTTGAGTATTTGAGAACACCTATGATTAAATAGTATTAAAGATATATGTTTTGCTATGTGTATTGTAAAATTTTCCTTCTAAACACTTTAAAATAAAAATATTATAATATTTACATTTTTAATAATAATATTTAAAGATGTTTTGATTATATTGGAAAAACAGGTTTTGAAGGGACCCAAAACCGTTTACATCACATTAGATCAAAATGTTGCTAGAACAGATAAAAACACTAAAGCATAAGCAATAGTCAATAGAGTACCGAAAGCCAAAAAATAGTGACCCAATAGGAGAAAAACAAAAATAGAAAAACCAGCAGAAACACAACAATTATTTCAAGTTTTTCAAGGTGTTGGCCACCTCGATCTCCTGGTTGTAATGCAGATTGACCATGTCTAAAAGTTCTTTCATTTCATCTTCAAAGGACTTCCTAAGATTCCCCCTTGCACAAGTGCACGGTCCTCTAGCCTCATCTTTCACGGTCTTCTTCCCCTTACCCTTAGAGGTTTGGTCATTCTCAAGCATCTTCACAAAATACATCTGATCTTCCCTTAGTTGACTAATCTTGTCAAACAACACCTTCAGGGAATCCACACTATTCTTAATTGAGCAATGACTAACCTGTAGAAATTTTCGGATGTCCCCATTCATTTCCTTTATCCTCCCTTCCATCTTAGCAAGGCGGTTCTCACACTGGGTCTTGAAATCAGCAAAGGAACACTCCAAATCAACCAGTCGTTCAATAAGAAGATCATAAGAAGAAGCCTTCGGCTGGCTCACCATGTTTTCCTTCAAGCCTCTGATCTTGATATTAACCTTGTTAAACTCCTGCAAAACCCATTTAGCAAGCTTAAAGGTGCATGTAGCACCCGACCACACCATATCCAACAATTCAAACATAGAGGTATTATCATCATTCAGATAAGAAAAGTCCTTAGAAAGAGGATTGACCTTTAACGACTCCAACTTCCCAAGGTTAGGATTGGTCCACTAGCCTCCTCACTTACAATTTTCTCAACTGAGGCCTCCTCATTGCCAGGGACCCCATCATCCTCCCCACAGGGAGAGGGTGGACAAGTAGGGGAATCTTCAATAATGACATCTACCACTTCCTTTACCTGCTCTGAGGTAGCCTTCTTTCCTTACTGCTACCTTTTGAGCCCTACTTCTTTAAGTTTGCAATCCTTCTTGAAGCCCTATGCTAATTCTCCTTAGCCACATTAACCCTAACCTTCGTAGATTGAAGCTTCTCCTTACTGCTAGATGCACCAGATCCCTCCCCATGGATCTCAAAATTTTCCTTGGACTAACGACAATGAGAATCACCAGAACTAATAACCGTGTCTTTCCCATCAGAAGGGGGCCCACAGGAATCTAAATTTTGTAAAATTAATTTCTTGACGAGGACCTTCTTTCTTAAAATCTCCTTCTTTCGCTTTTTAGAGGGAGTAGCTATGAGGGAAGAGGACCCCCCACCATGTTATCCTCCTCCACATTCCAGTTAGCATCACCATCAACACTCATTTTTCGTGTTATTAAATGATACAAATATTAATATTTTATTGGTAAGTATAAAAAAATCATGTAGGTTATTATACCTGATATTGATGTCATGTTTTTATTTTAGTGCAAACAATTGTGGAAGCCAATTTAGTTGTTTCTATAATTAAGGAGAATAATAATGTTGGAAGATTCAAAATACTCAACTAAAATATGTTATTCTAAATCAAAGAGTAAATTTTTAGGGTTATTTTGCTTATTTCAAACAATTGACTATAAGAAGTACCCACAAACCCCTTAATAATTAAGTCAAAATTTAAACATAATTATAAAATATCGGCATTTTCATAAGAACCCTTTTAAGAGAATAAAATAGAATCAAATCTATAAGAGATTCAACAACATTTCAACATGTAAAGCACACTCAAAAAAGAAAGAATGAGAGAAATAGAAAAGAAAAAACCACAAGAAGTAGAATAACACAAATATACCTTGGAAAATTCATTTGAGAAAAAATCGACCTCCAAAGCATCAAACCAGTGTATTATTCTACAACAAATAGTCACAATATAGTATTAGTCTCTTGTTTTTAAATGAAGATCAACACCTTCTTTCCTTGGTAAAAAACCAATATAACATAACACTACAAAAACACCTTGGGTGATCCCACAATAGTGGTTTACAATTTTTGGACAAACTGGACACTAAAATAATTTTTTTTAACTAAATCTTCACTTTCTGGCACCTATAGCGGCTAAACCGTGACGAATTTGAAGATGATCCAAACTAGAGTTTCGTGACATTTTTTTTGTAGATTATAAATATATATATTTCAAAAATTTTGGAATTAGATTGCACTTCTTTTTCCATCTCCCTCGAAAACTAGTTTTTTTCATAAAACAACATTTTTAAAAAGTGACACTCACCGTATAACACATAACTTGTTTTCCATGAAGGATAAAATTCTAATTCTTTCGAATTTAGATTTGTAACTCTGATATCTAGTGCTTCCACTTGGTTAGATAGTTTTTTATTGAATATTTTTTCTTTAATCAAGTTTCGAAGTCAAACCAATTATAAATTAGACATAGCGTGACTGTATAACGCGTAACTTTTTTGCATGTATCGAAATTCTTTTTTTTTTTTTTGGATCAAGAACTTCAATATCTGGTGCACTCATATTTTAAAAAAAAAAAATCATATTCTACTTTTTTCCACATGTGCAAAACAAAGAACTTGATTTTCGGTGAAAAACCTATGTTTAATAAAACTAAAAAAACAAATACATAATAAAACCAAAACATATTAAAATTATAGTCATTGGATAGCTCATTCTGAGGACTACCTGATTCCAGTTGGGTTTGTGAATTCTCCTCCATTTTCATCCTCAACCCGAGCTTCGAAACGTAAAAATCTAGACTTTCAAAGTGCTTGAGGGGGAGAATGAGGGCAAAGGGGAGTTTTCTCAAACTAGGGTTCGCTCGAACCCAGGTTCGAGCGAACCCCCTTTCCTTTTGCATTTTGTGTGTTTTTTTTGGGTGGAAAGTGTGGGCCCAATATTTAATGGGTTCGCTCGAACCTACAAGTTCGTTCGAACCCCTCAAACTATTTTTTTTTGCATGGGGTCATTTTTTTCTTGTTTTCCTTCCTCCATCAAATTGTAAACCACTATTGTGGCTTCACCCCCTTACATGCATCCTCTATCCCATGTCTCCAATGTATAGAATTAAGGAGGTCCAAAAAACCACCAAAAAACAATACCATGGACTCAAACAAGGTCCCAAAATAGTATGATAGAAATTATCACAACCCTCACATGAGTAGAGCTATCCCAAAAAAGAAAAATAACTCTTATACAAATATTTGTGGCCTCCATTATGCAATTTGGCTTATAATACAACTCCCAAACATTGCCCCATGAAGTAATAATTACATTAGATAGCCAACTAATAATAGAAAATGATCTCATAAGTCCACTATGTAACCCCACATCAATGTTGTTATGTGTCATAATATCTTTTACATTGCTATCTTTGTCATAGATATTTTTACATATCTTTCATGATAATATATACTTTTACAATCATAATACTAAAAATTACACATAGCATAATGGCCAAGGCATAAAGTGGGATGTCTCACTCCATAAGGACACATAAAATAATAAATAATTAAATAATATGAACACTAGGATTTGTAAGTTGTATGACACACCTAATCCCAACATTCTTCTATTTGTCATATTCCTTCAAAAGCAAAAGGGAACACCAAAAAATAATGAACTAATTGTCAAGGGTATAACCATGCTGCACAATTGACTGCTATGTGATCATGATCTCAACATAGCATCTACAATATCAATAAGAAACTAAATCCAAGATTGCACTTGGAATGTCATGTTTTAATCCAAACACATATACCAAATTCCATCTCCTCCAAAATAGGACCTAATTGTTGAACATATGTTGCCATTGATGTCAAAGGATTCTTGGTCTTGATGTCAAAGGTGTTCATTGATGTCAAAGGAGTGATTTCAACAGATTAGTGAGACTTAAATGTAATTGTATTGTTATATAAGACCATTTTGAGAATAATGAAGAAGACTGCCTATAGTATGCTTGCAATATTATGCTTGTACCTATTCATGTTGATAGAAGTAATTTGGAAGTCTGATCTGGAATGTTTGAGGTCAGTTACCGAGGTAGAGATGTTTTTGGAAACACAACATGTTCAAGATTTGTATTTCTTCCTCGATGTGATTTTTAGTTTGCAGTTTGAATGGAGAGTATGTTTGCACATGTTTTATCTTATTCTAGAGTTTTCAAAATTCATGTTCATCAGGCAAAATTTTGGAGTGATAGAAGGGTCACTATGTTGGTTAATCAACCAAATTTTTGTTCCAAAACTATGTGGCAACAACTTGTAGTGTGTAACCTTGAAGATAGTGTGGAAAGGTGAAATAGGTCCAAGTTAAGGTCCTTGAAAGAAGCATACGATATCATATTCTTTTGGCGGCAACAAATTTGATTTAAGATCAACCTGCTACATATTTCACGTAAATTTGAATTTAGGCCTGCCTTAGCCGACTTGGCTAATTACAGATGGTGTTAAGGGATTCTTGGCCGACATGAAATGTTGACAATGTAATGGTATGTGTATAATAACAAATCATCATAGTTTTAGGTATGAATGTGTGAGTGAGAGAGTGAACGAGAAAGTGTAAATTTGGGTGATGTAATGGGAGTTCCATCTCTCAATCATCATGCACCATAATCATAAGATCATAAGCTATGTGGGAGAGTGTCTGAAGGAAGTTTAGATCAAGTGTAAGTTGTGCAAACATCATTGAAGATCCGAAAACCTCATTTATGTAATCTAGTACGATTGGTGTCTTACTTTTTGAGTTGGTGCTCAAATCTTTATATTGGGGATTGGTGTCTCCTGTAGGTTGGTGCCTACAAATAGAGTAGTGGTTTGGTTTCTTTGGTAGGTTGGTGCCTACTTCATGATTGTAATTTATTCATTATTCTAGTGAGGTTGGATTTGGACAGTAGATCCAAGTATCTCTTCTCACTATGGTTTTTTCCCATTCTGTGTTTCCACATATATTTGGTGTTCATTGTGTGAATGTGTGCATCTACGTTTCTTGATTGATAGTAGTTACTTGGATTCATTTTTGGTGATTCATGTTTGGAGAATCCTGTTGAATTAAAAAGAGTTTTAAATCTAGATTTGATATACCGATTCACCCCCCCCCTCTCAGTATATTATGTGCCCTTCAATTGGTATAAGAGCTAAGTTCATTTGAAGAAGCTTAATAGCTTGAGGTAGATTTGGGATGACACACTTAGTGGCTCAAGAAGGATTGTCTTCAAACAAGGAACCACTCTTTGATGGATCCAATTATGCATTTTGGAAAGTAACGATGGAAGCATACTTGATGGCCCTAGGGTTTGAGGTTTGGCAATTAGTTGTGGATGGATATGAAATCCTTGAAAGTTCCCCAAGAGGTCAAGCTAGAAAGAAGGCTTGTGAGAATAATGCTAAAGTAAGGAATGTTATTTCATGTATCTAAATCTAATTTTGTAAAGATCATGCATTGTAGGACATCAAAGGAAGTGTGGAATAAGTTACACAACATCTATGAAGGTGATGACAAGGTCAAACAAGCAAAGCTTCAAACTCATTGAGGTTAGTTTGAAAGCTTGAAAATGAAGGAAGAAGAAAGCATTACCACATTCCTAATTCAGGTTGATGAGGTTGTCAATTCTATCAGAGGTCTTGGTGAAGAACTGAAAGAATATATATGGAAAAGGTACTCAGATCCTTTCCCAAAATTTTGATGCAAAATTTTTTGTTGTTGAAGAAGCTAAAGATCTAAATACTCTAACTATGGATGAGTTACATGGAATTTCGACTGCCTATGAAATGAGAATTAAGAATGACAATTTTGTAAGGAAAGGGTTGCATTCAAGGTGTCTAAGAAGTAATATGATCTAGATTTAGAAGATGGATCAGATCCAAAGGAAGAAAACTTTTTCAGAAAGTTACAGAGAGGTTATGGAAAGTATAAAGGTAAGTTACCTTTCAAACGTTTTAATTGTGATGAAGTAGGACATTTCATGGCTAAGTGTCCAAATGTATTAATTGTGATGAAGTAGGACATTTCATGGCTAAGTGTCCAAATGTATTAATTGTGATGAAGTAGGACATTTCATGGCTAATTGTGGTGAAGTAGGACATTTCATGGAATTTTTTGGGAAGTTAAAGGTATTGAATGTGATTTCAAAATTATTTATATTGAGTACATGAATTTAATATACTTCTAAAATCAATGATTGACATTTAATATTAGACTAAAAAAAATCATATTTACAGATATTGATCACTCAAAAACTTATAATTTTTTAAATAATTATTGGTATTAGAATTTTACATAAAATGGTGACAACAATACATAACAAGCCTCTTGCTATTTGAGTGAGAAAAAAACACGTTTTATGTTGATTGTATTGAGAGCAATGGTCTACAATATGAGAATACTAGAGATGCAAATGTTTCATAATTCGAAATGAATCAATTAGTATCAATGCCTCTTTATGAAGATAGTGATATTGTAGATATCTATGATCCTCCATATTCAGTTGATTATGAACATGTATCTAAACTAGTTATTATAGGTAAATTTTAAATATATTTAAACTAGTTTTGGTAACATATTTATATTCTAGCTAGGTTGAATGATATATTTTTTTATTAATTCACTCTAACATGTATATTCATGTGCTAAAGGAGGTGATTTTTTATGGTTACAAATCTTAACAATACAAAAGGTGTAGAATACTATCTATTAAGATGCATGAGTGGTCTAAATTTTGTGCATAAAATAGGCCTTATTTTGTACAATCTTTTATATGTTTTTTAAACCAAAAAGTCTCTATGTAAGTCAATTGCTACCTTTCCCAAGCTAGTGTTGAGCATTTTATTGAATAACATAGGAAAAATGGTTCTAAGTAGCATGAGAAAGGTGGTGGGTGACAAATACCTACAATTTTTTCTTGGGTTTTACTACTATGAAATTTAAACCCAAAAAATCCTCTCAATCTTACAATTATGCACAACAAAGAGCAATTATGTTTCAAATGATATTAACTAGCTCTACCACAGATATTATCTGTCATTCTTAAGAAATATTAATGTAAAAAAAAAACCTTTAGGGTAACTCAATTTTTGTCTACAATAGTATCACTGAGCTCTACTGCTAGAAAATTAGACAGAGAAATTTCATCCCTAAATAATACACAAGGTAAATTAGTTATTGAACAAACTCTTGAAAACTAGTAAAAATATTACACACAAAAATAATTAACCAAAATACATTCTCACATAAATTTAAACTCTTAGAAATAAATTAATCTTAAAAAATATGCATAGCTTAGGACAATTGTTATCTAATGGGTTGTAAGGGGGTTGAATAACACCCCCTGTCAAAAGGCTATTCATGATCTGGTTGTTGTCCATCTCCGGATATCTTTTGTGTTCAAGAGACTAAACTTTTAGTTGATTTTATGCTTCAGTGTGCTTCTCGTATCTGGTATTTTGGTCAGTGTCAGTGCATTGGTTCTCAGGGGAGTTCTGGGGGTTTGGCTCTTTTTTGGGATCCAAGAAAGACTACCCCCTTTTGGTGGATTTCCAGTCATTCTACTATTTCCATGACTGCCTCTTCTTTGGAAACAAGTGAGACCATTCAGGTTACTAATGTTTATGCCCTGATTGATATTTGTGGAAAAATATGACTTTGGGCTCATATAAGGTATGTTAGATCATGTGCTTCATATCTTCCTTAGATCTTAGCTAGTGATTTTAATTTTGTGTTGAGCTTGGAGGAGATAAGAGGTGGGTTGTCTTGGCTTGGGCTTGCTTCTGATCTTTTTCAGGAGAATGTGGATTTGCTAGCTTTAAGTGATGTTAAGCCTTCTAATGGGTTTTTCACTTGGAATAATAGATAGAGTGGAGAGGAAGCGATCTTAGAAAGGTTGGATAGATTTCTTGTTTCTTGTTTTTGGGTGGGAGGTAGATTGGTTACTGGTTCTTAGATTCTTGATTGGAGGGATTATGATCATTGGCCAATTAAACTTTTAGTATCCCATTTTACTACTCCCAAGAATCCTCCTTTTAAGTTTCAGCTTATGTGGATTTAGGAGTCTTCTTTGCATGATATTATGGCCCAATGGTGGCATGATGGTAGCCCTACTTATGGTACAACTATGTACACCTTTGTTAAGAAACGTCAGTATGTTAAATTTTACCTTAAGAGATGGAATATGATGAGTTTTGGAAATTTTAAGGTTATGAAGAGGAATGCCCAGGCAAGCCTTGATGTGATTACTCACCAAATTCAAGATTTTGGTTTCTCGAATGTTTTGGGTCAGTCATTTGACTCATCGTTGGCTTTCTACTGCTGCAAGAGTGACTCTTTTGAAGTCTGTTATCCAGGCTCTCCCTATTTATAGGGGTTTTGTTCAAGCGGCTCCTTTGTATTTCCTGAGGGAATTTGATGCTCTCTCATGGAAATTTCTTTGGAGTGGTAACTTCCAGTTGGCCAAGTGGAGTCTTGTTAAGTGGGATACAGTGTGCAAGCTGCATAAAGAGGGGGGCCTTGGATTGTGTTTTGTTGTTTTGAATGGGAAAGCTCTTACAACCAAGTTATATTGGTGTTGGTGTACTAGTCAACATTATCTTTGGGCCCATATTCTTACCCACAAGTATCTTGAGGATGTTAACACTTTTGATGTTCCTCGTTTCCTTTTAGAAGGAAGGGGATCTATGATTTGGAATACCCTTAAATCGGGGGCTTAGTTGGTTAAGAAGGGGCTTTTTTGGATATGTCACTCGGGTTCTCATGCCCTTTTTTGGTGGGATTCTTGGGATGGTCATCCTCCTATTATTTCTTCTTGTCCTCACCTCCAGTCTCTTTGTGATCATTTTACTATTGCTGGTTGGAACATGGTTGAGCATTATAAGTCTGTTTGGAATATTGGACTGGTTGCTAGCCTTAGATGGAAGCACTCCTCGAATTGGCCGCTAGGAGGGTCAGAGGAGGATAGGCAAGAGTTGGCTCAAATTCTTGCATCACGTGAATGCAATTCCATGGCAGGGCAAGATGTCTTGACTTGGAGTAATAGTGATTTATTTGGTAAGTACTCTATTTCAATAGGTCATGGTGAGTTGGTTAGGCAAGAGTTTGGGGACTTTGAGGTTCCTTGGTGGAAGCAAGTGTGGAGCAAATTTTCTTGGCCCAAGTGCAATTTTTTTATGTGGCTGGTGGTCCAAAACTGGTGTCTTACTTGGGATAACTTGTGCAAAAAAGGGTTCCAAGGTCCCTCGATGTGTGTTTTGTGTTGTCAAAGTGAAGAGAGTGTCTCTCATCTATTCTTCCAATGTTCCTTTTCTAGGAGGCTTTGGCACCTTTGGTGGGCTGTGTGGAACCAAGCTTGCTGGCATGTCTCTTCTTTGGTAGAGTTCTTTGCTCGGTGGGGGAAGGCCCCTATTAAAACTTCTTTTCTTCAAGTTTCTTGGGCACTTGGACCGACTTATATTATTTGGCATATCTAGATAGAGAGGAATCGCAGGATTTTTCAAGATGTGAAGCTCGTTGTCCAACATTTGTGGTAGAAGATTCTTCATTCTTTGGGAGAAACTATTGCGGCTACGTGTGACTTGGCTGAGGATGGATCCTAGAGAGGTTGCCTGTTGCACTCGCCTCAATCTTTCTCTTTAGAGGGGGGTTGCTCAGAGTGCTGGTTGGATCATGAGAAACCGATGTCGACATCCTCTTCGGAAGATAAATAGGGAGGGGCATTGGTGTCCTCCTCAGGATGTGTTGAAAATCAACACAAATGGGTCTTCTCATGGAAATCTTGGTCATGCTGGTACTGGTGGTGTTGGGCGAACTAGTTCTGGGACTGTTGAGTTTATCTTTTCTGTTTATAAGGGTTGGTATACTAACAATGTGATGGAGGCTCTTGCAATTTTATGCGTTGTGGAGCATGGTTGTGCTCTTGGGTGGAGACAATCATTTGTGAATCTGATTCTCAAGTGGTAGTGACTTTGCTCAAGAGGCAGCAGTTAGAGGATGTCAGTTGGCATTTGGTTGTTATTATAAAACAGATTCTTCATTTGTGTGCTTCCTTGGATTATGTTTCTTTCTTGTCATATTCCTCGAGAATGGAATGGGGTTGCAGATTATTTGGCTAAATGGGCTTCTGATCACTTGCAAGATTGGAGTATTGTGGAAAGGGGTTAATTACCCCCATATTTCTCACAAAAGTTGGACCAAATAGTTGAGATTGATAAGGTTGTGTAATGCCCTTGCTTTGTATTGCTCTTTTTTTATTTGAATAAATTTTAACCCCTCTTTTAGTTTAAGGACAATTGTTATGTAGAATTTTATTACATAGCTCTAATGTAGTAAAACTGCACAACACAGAAACATTCTCTATATAAAAGCTAATTGCCATCTACAACATAAGGGCTAATTGCCATCTTGAATAATATTGTTGAGCTTATCATGGAAAATATCCAGGTTACGATAAACTTCAAAGAAAAAAATTTAAGGCAAACAATAAAAATAATTCTCAAACATGTGCATGCCACATAGATATCATTGCTTATATCTTAATGTTAGTAGAAGGCAATAACAGATTTTCAATATAAACTTATTGAAGAAGACACCCTTGCAAACCAAAGTGATGCTCTGTATCTTGAAAATGATACAGTATAGACCCATAATGTCTATAGTAATACTACCCAATTCTTTTTAGGGGGTTACCGTCATAGAGGTTACACAACAATTTCTAAATTTTGTATGTAAATACATTAACCATCTTATTGAAGAATTTAAAATGTTAGAAAATTTACAGTAAGCTTAAAGTAGGATATTCAGTGAAATATCTTGAATAAACCCTCCATGACTTGAAATCTAGGAAATAATGCACATTGCAGGTCAATTATTACCTACAATTTACTACCGTTCTCTTTTAAGGAAATAATATAGTTTACATTACAAAAGCATCAACTTACACAGATGATTAAAAGCATTTCTACACCAATACAGGAAAGTCAAAAACCTTGGTTAAAAAAGTTGGCGCTAAGAAAGACACATAAAATACCCTAAGCTTGGAAAGACTCCAAAACTTGGTAATAATGCACAACACGGGTCATTTACCATCTAAAACAAACCACCACATGTGGTTGTGCATACAGTATCATGACAAAAGCATACCAAGCATCCAACAACTTATAAAGTTATGTATTGAACCTTAGGAAGGCTCTAAAATTTAGGAAAGAATGAATAAAATTGGCAAATTAATGTCTCTCAAAATATTGTCAAGAAAGTATCAAAGTGGCATCCATAAGCAAAATAATGGGTGAAAATATTTGTTGGAAGAAAGTGTGGAAGATGCTTTATATTTTGGAAATAATCCACATAATTGTCTAATTGTTGTCTACAATAGAAGACCAAGTTGTAATACAAAAAATATTTAAGTAAAACAACTTGAAAATATATATTTATAAAAATATAAACAGGTGGAGGGCCTAGTTCAATTGGCTAAAGCATCCTTTGCAGGCAAGAGGTCACAAAATCTAGTCTCCCCTCCGTCCCCATGGTACCAGAGGGCGTGTCGCACTAGCATCACCGATCACACGAAAAAAAATTACCATACGCACTGCAGTTTATAGAGGACTACCCATTCTTGCAGTCTAAAAATAAAAAAAATTAAAAATAAAAATAAAATAAAACCACCAAAATAATCGAAATTTGGGCAGCTGTTGTTACAATAGTAGACCAAGTTCTAGCACTGAAAATATTTAAGCAAAAGACAATGTGAAAAAAATTAGCTGCATAAACCAGCAAGAAGCTCAAAAATTCGACTTTCTTATCAAAGTTGCTTACCTTATGTGGCCAGATGAGATTATTAGTTTGTGGTTGATGGTATTATTTAATGCCAAACTCTTTACTTTTCTACATTAATAACTCAAATCATATCCAATTCACTAAACTGATGACACGTAAGGATATATATAAAAGGAAAAGATTGACAGTATTTTGTGTGAACAGATTTACACATTTGGACATTTCACCCTTCAAGATATCAGTAGCACACAAAATATTGTATGATCATAAAACAAACCAACTAAAAATTGAGGAAATCAAACTATCTACCAATTGACGAGGAAGGATGGTCTCCATACCTCTGTCTGATATATACACCATGTTAAACTCATTACTATGAGACCAAAAAAAACGTTTTTACAGGATCAAATT
>VDFB02057837.1:0-11378 GCA_007258455.2 Sequoia sempervirens
TCCATTATTTAAAATTGTTTTATGCCTTGCTCTCTTCTGAAATGAAAATTTGTAACATTTCTCTTTGTTAAGGCATTACGTATGCCTGTTCACTATCACTGTCATAAGCATGAACACTGTTGAATTTTGCATAATATTATGAACATGATGAACAAATAATACTATGGCAGAAGAATATAACCATACAGCAGTGTTTGAGATGAATGTACTCAGTTGAATTGATTGAGCTGATTAAACCCACTGTTCACCTGTAGCTTTCAGAAACATGTTTGATTGTTATGAGTGAACAGTCGGTTTAATAACTTGATGGATGAACTCTGTTTTACTCCTTCAGTTTTATATTTCCTTTCTTGATGAACATGATGATTGCAATCTCCTTCTCAGCCCACTTGTAATGAATAAGGGGTAGCATGCCGAGCTCTACCCTTGTGGGAGCTCGTTTTTCTCCACATGCTTGATCTTCAAGTGATAATCAGCTTTATGAGTTTCCCTATACCTACACAAAGAAACAAACGATGTTAGCATAAAATAATATATGATGATGTTGATGTCTCTCTTTCAGCTCATGTTTCTGCACTTTTCTTGAATGTTTCAGTGTATGATTAGTAGCGTACTACATTATCGTTGATGGTTCATGTAGGTATATTTATAGTTGGAGCTCTAACATCCCTCCTTTCCTTTCTACAGGTCAATGGAGCTTGAAGAAGGCAAATGGTGCACTACTTTTGCATCGGCCATCAACCAACAGGCAATGATGATTATTTCTATAATTATGTGACTTTTCCTTTTATGCATCTTCCATAGTGTAGTGTGATGCTTATGATGCACTGTAACGGTTACATCCACAGCTTGTGTGTATATTCAATTTCAATCTTTTGCTTTTCATTTTGAAAAGAAAACGCATTTATGATGCAATGTTGTATTATCATTTGAATGTATCATCATTTGAAATGTTGTAAATATGAAAAGCATCATGAAATAAAAGAAAGTAATTGAAATGCTTTGTTGTTGAATGCTCAATCTTGTACTCCATTTGATTGTGAAACATTGAAAAGAAATTTCTCGAAACTCAGTTTCCTCATTTCAATGCATAACTGTCACTTATAAAATGATAAATAAGATGCAATCAACACTTATCATATGCAGAAATAACTGTAATTTTCACTTTCAAATATAACAATATTTAATCAGCTCCACCAATTGAGTTGTAGCGAAAAATTGGTAACATTTTGGCGATTTCCGCTAAATGCTTGCTAGCTAAGCATAGATCAGTTGCCTTAAAACACTCCATTGGGCGCGGATTCAAATCTGCTTCTTCGTGAAATTTAGAAACCTGAATAGCAACACTCCAAACAGCAACAAAAACAAAACAAAATAAATCGGAAAGTAAAACTAACAGGCCCTGATGGCCAACAAAACATGTGCAGCAGCACTTAGGGAAAGAAAAACTACTGAAAAGAAATGCACTGGAAGCGCTTATTGCGACAACTACTCTACTTATTTACAAGATAAAACTTATCTCAGAGGCAATGTTTGAGGTGGATCTCATTAACTAGGATATACAACACCTCTCCAGTCAACTTAGAAAGTTGGAACGCATTATGTTCCTTGCACTCCGTGATCACATAAGGCCCATCCCAAATTGCATCGAATTTGGAATGTCATCCAGGTTTTTCTTTTAAATTCATTCCATTTGAAAACTAGATCTCCAACAATGAAGTCACGTGGTCTCGCTATTTTGTCAAAAGAATTCTTCATCTGAGCTTGATATATTTCAAGTTGTCTGAGAACTTCTTTCCTAGTTCCTTCCAGCTCTATCAATTGTGCAAATCTCACCTCAAGAGGTTGTTCATTCAGCAACTCCAGTTCTTTAACATAACTTAAAGTTGATAACTCAATGGAAACAGGTAACTTAGCTTCTTTACCATAAGTTAGAACAAAAGGAGAACAACCAGTGGCCCTTTTAGGAGTTATCATGTCAGCCCATAGAGCTAACTTAAGCTTTTCATGCCATGTCCGTTGATTATCCTCAACAGTCCCTTGATTATCCGAATCAGATTCTTGTTTGTAGATTTTGCCTGACCATTGCCCTACATATAATAATTAGAAGACGTGTTCAAATAAATATTATTTCTTACTAACCAATCATAAATCCTCAAACCAATAAAATCCAAACCATTGTTAGAAATGATCGAATCTGGAATTCCAAATTTCGAGACTAGATCCTGATAAAATTTAAGTACAGAAGTCTCATTTGCTTCTTTCAAAGCAACAGCTTCGGTCCATTTGGTAAAATAATCTATGGCAGTAAGTATCCACTTATGATCCGCGCTTGAAGGCAGATTGATAGGACCAATAAAATCTAAGCCCCACTTAGCAAAGGGTTGTTCCACCTGAATCAGATGCAGGGGCAAGGCTGCAAGCCTCTGTTTTCTAGAAAATAAAGCACATTTCTCACATTTTCTGACCCAAGCAGTAGCATCTTTGAACAAATCTGGCCAATAATAACTAGCCCACATAATTTTTTAGGGTTGTTGTTCTTGCAGCAAAATGGCCTCCTAAAGGTCCATCATGAAATTCTGCTAAAAGCTTGTCAACTTGATCGGGCTGAATACATCTCAATAAAACACCTTGGAAATCTCTCCTATAAAGAATGCCATCAATAATTGCATAAGGAATGGCTTGTAATCTGTAATACCTTCTTTTTGCTTTGTCTAAGCCTTCGGGGCACTCATCATTTTGCAAATAATGCATCATTTGTTGCAACCAAGTAGCAGGAGACACTGGAACAACACCTGCAACATCATTATTTAGCACCATATCCATATCTTCAGCTTCTTTTAAGTTGTCTTCATTTCCAGCAATCTATTCACACAAACCTTTGCCTCTAACGAGCTTGGTTACCTTTATATCAACGTCAAACTCCATCACTTTGGTAATCCAACCAGCATGCTTATCATTTATATCTTTGTTAAGTAAGAAATCATTAACAGTTGAATGAGCAACCAACAAATGGATCTTACTGTTGGAAAACATATGCCTAAATTTTTTTAAACTTCTTACAACAACAAAAACATGCTTTTCGAAAAAAGAATACTTCACCTCATAATCATGCAATACTTGGCTGAAAAATGCTACAGGCTACTCCAATCCTTCATCGTTTTGCTGGCATAACATAGCTGAAATCGTATCCACTCCTCCAAAGGCATACAAAATGAAATCTTTGTCAAAGTTTGGATTAATGAGAGTAGGAGCAGTTGCAAGGGCTTCCTTTATCTGCTCAAAGCTCCTCTTACCTTCCTTGGTCCAACTGAAAGGAATATTCTTTTTAAGCATAGAAGTGAGAGGTTGCAACAAAGCTACAATGTTCGATATGAACCTCCTTACAAAATTTATTCTTCCAAGAAAGCTTTGCAAGCCTTTCTTGTGAGCTAGTAATGGAAATTCAAGAATTGCAGAGACTCTTTCAGGATCTATAGAAATCCCTTGCTTTGAAACAACATGTCCAAGCAGTTTGCCTTCATGCACTAAAAATATACACTTCTTCGGATTGAGAGACATCAACTCAAGATCTCCTCGAAAATATGCTCTAAATGATCAAGATGTTTGTTAGCATTGAAAAATAGTAATATCATCCAAATATACTAGAACAAACTTGTTCATAAGGTCATGAAAGGCCATATCCATAGCACATTGGAACGTTGCTCCATTGTTCGATAAGCCGAAAGGCATCTTCTTGTAGGCCATCGTACCCCACTTGGTTGTGAATGCTATCTTGAACTGATCCTCTTGTTTTACCGGAATCTAGTTGTAACCTAAGTAACCATCTAGCAAAGAAAATCTATCAAAACTAGAAACTCCCTGCAAAATTTGCTCCATGGAAGGAAGTGGGTAATGATCTTTCAATGATACTTTATTTAAATCTCAGAAATCAACACACAATTTGATTTCCCCACTTTTCTTCCTAATTAGTACTAAATTTGACACCTAAGAGGTATGTTTGATAGGAAAAATAATACCACTCTCAACTAATTTATTCAGTTCAGCCTTCATAAGGTGTTCTAATTTGGGGTTAAGAGGTCTCTATTTTTGCCTTACTGGTTTTGTACCAGGCTCTAATTCAATAGTATGTTGGGCTAGTTCTAGGTTAAAACCTCTCAAATCCTTGTACTCCCAAGCAAAAACATCACTAAAATTTTGACATAACAGAATAAATGCTTGTTGTTCCTCTTTACTACATACCTTTCCCAGCTTGAGAAGCTTTCCTTTAAAGATTTCAATGGCTGCATAATGTTCCTCCTTGACGGTCAGGCCACACTTGTCTTTTCGCACTTGGTCATCTAAGTTAAACACAAATTCCAAGGTTACCAATCCTTTTGGAAACTTGTTTGTCTTCAACTGCATAATCCGATCATCATATTGTTGCTGCCATTTTTGTTGGTTTCCATCTGCAAACTCAACTTCAACAATTAAGAAATTAACAATTTTCTTATCGCTGTCAAAAACCTGCCAGCTCACATTATTGTCAGGCACTGAAGGTCTGACCACTATTTTTACATATTGACATGCCTCTACTTTATGGATTTCATTTGGAATGTCAAATTGGGCTCCTATGGAAGCAAGCCTATCTGCATGCTTATTTTCATTCCTAGGAATTGAAACAATATTAAAAGAATCAAAATCTTCCATCAAATCCCATACACGATGCTTATATTTCTTAAGAAAATCATTCTTGGTAGCATTTAAATTTCTGATCTGATTTACAATTAGTTCTGAATCACCATAAACTTGCAAGCATTTAATACCTCTTTTGCAGGCCCATTCGAGGCCATGCACCAACGCTTCATACTCAATTTGTATTATTCAAGCAATTTGAAAGCAAATCGTAGGCTAAAAGTATTTATCTCTCTCGAATTGAAATCAACATAGCCCCCTCCGACACCAATCTGCTTCTCAAACCATCGGAAATAAAGCTTCCAAAGCTCATTTCTATTTACACGTAATTTGTTCCTCCTCTTTACAAAGATTAGGCATATCAAAATTAGGTTCTTAAATCATATAGACTCCTAATCCTATCTCATCTGTGTGTTGGAATGGATCAAGCTCATGATCTTCGGCTATCCATTCATCTAGATTGATATTTTCTATATGGGTGCTAAAGTCTGAGGTCATGGTTTGCTTCTCCAATACAGGGGTGGCATAGAGGTTAGCGTTTATTGGATTTGGTGAATATGTTTCGATATGGTCTTTGGCGAGAGGCTCAGAATTTATGGTCACTTTCGTACCATACCTTGTTCTAAAGAAGAGATGAGACCAATCTGAAGATAAAAACCCACCCAACTTGGCTGTAAAATCCCTTGAGAGACAAATGGCGAAGTGTGGTGGCAAGTCAATGACATGTATATCCTGATGAATAGAAAAACTCAAGGATGTGTGCAAAGTAAGAGCCAATTTTTTTATAATACCAGCAATTTTAACAACAAACCCATCTAATTGAACCATGCCCTTCTGGGGGTTAGGCTCATAGACAAGACCCAACTTATTAGCTAAGATTTTAGGCATAACAGAGCTACTGGCACCAGAGTCTACCATATAGTTATGAACAATTTTATCGCCAATAATCAGACTTAAGTAAAATGGAAGAGGCTTTACCTCTTTGTTCATTCTTAACCTCCAGATCATTTGCAAGCATGACTTTTGCAACTCTTTCATTAGAGTTGTCAAAAATAGACAACTCAACTAAAGCCTCCTGCAGTAAACCTTTCTGCCTTGGGAGGTGCAAAGCATCTAATACCGACATACTGACAGTGGCTTTCCTAAGATGCTCAACAATATTAAATGATGTAGAATTTACCTTCTACTGGTTTTTAATGACAACAACATCGTTTTTCCTCTGTGAAGGCTATGAATGCATCTTAGACTACTCTTTGCCATGTATCTCTTGGCCTCTTTGCAAAATCTGCACTTTAGGCTGTGCTATAGCATTGAAATTTGATGAAGGAATGGGTTGGTTTTCTCTTGAAGGTTGTTGCTGTGAATTTCCAGCTTGCTGCCCTGAATCCACAGCTCTCTTTTTTGATCTAGTATTGGCCGAAACGAAAGAATTTTGCTGGTCTTGACCATTCACGCCACAGAATTCAGAGCTCTGCTAGTTTGGCAAGGTGACTTCCACGTTATCTTGCTATTCTTGATTCTGATCTGCAATATTTTTCGAACCAACATAGTTATTTTGAACCATTAAAGCTTGATTTCTCATTCCATTAGCGCACGCTGATTGGTTATGGGGCTGATTGCATGGATAACACCAATCGCAATCTTGGGCAACATTATTTTGGGGTACAAGTTCCTTTGACGAACTAGTTGTGTTTGGATTGTATGGCTGGAATGGCCTAGGGTTAAAATTCCTTCTTTGGGCTTGGTAATCATGCTGAAAGGCAAGCCTATTAGGTTGGTTCTGGTGATAAGTGGCTTGATAAGGCTTATGTTCATGACCTACTTCCTTCTTAATGTTCACAAGATCATTTCTGAAGGTCTTGAATATACTTTTAATCTATTGAAATTCTTGGTTTTGGGCTGGAGTAGTAGTTTCTTGGGCTGCGTTATGATAGCCTATTGTTGGAACAGGCGGGACAACAGCTAAGGAAGGTACACCAATAGGGGTAGGTGGTTGTATTTCTGGAAACAAAGGCATAGGAGGTCTAGGGGTTATGTCTCTAGCTTGGATGATATAGTTCTCAGCTCTAATGGCTATGTCATAAGCGTTAGGGAGTGTATGCCCACCCATGGATTGAGTCATGACTGAAATCTTACTATTCAAAGCTTTTAAGTAAAATAAAAAAGCATGTGTTGGTAAAGGTTTTACCGTTGCAGGAATCCTATCCCAAGTTCTTTGAAATTGGTAGTTGAAATCAGCCAAGTGCTCATGTGGTGCCCTCTAAATGGTGCTCAATTGCTCTAACAGAGACAAATTATTAGATTTATCAGCAAAATATTGGTATAAGCTGTTACCTAACGCATCCCATGTCGTAATTGTGTTGGTTGTGAGACCTCTGAACCATTGCAACACCTTCCCTTTGAGCAATGTAGCCAAGAGCCTTAATGCGACATTCTCTTGCATGATGTTGTGAACCGAGCATAAGGTGGCTACATCATGAATATGCTCAACTGGTGTAGTGAGGTCCTCCCTGGTGATGTATGGCAGACTTCTAAGGGCTGCAACTAGGATTTCATCATGTTGAGCGATATCTAATGGACCGCCTCCATTAAAAGGCACGAACGGGTGCTGCCTTGGCCCTGCCATTGGCGGTGCTTGTGATATCAGAACAGGTACTCTTGGTGATAAAACCAAAGAGTTGAAAACAAGAGGTGTTGATTTCGATCTTGTAGGTGTCACAAAGAGCCTCCTTGTTGTTCTGCCTCTTCTTCATGGTGGAGAAAACTCTCGATATTCGAAAGGTGCAATACTTGATCTAGTTTGTATTTTTCTCATGCGCACGCTGCACTAGCATGCAAAATCAAGATCGAAGTCGCCAGGTATATTGAAATAAGCCCCCAAAAGGCTGAACAAATCTACTGCATACACCAATTAGCAAATTAAAAACTTGAAAATTTCTCTGAAATGGCTTTTAGAGTCCCACCGGGCATGCCAAAAACTATTATCAATCAGATATGCACCCTTTTTTAGATTTGCAAAAATCAGACTATCTGTTGAAACATGGAAACTCTTTTCAGATGTGGGTGATCTATGCAAAAAGAGAATCTCCAGAGTGAGCTGGTTCTCTGAAAAATGAATCCTATTCTAAGTGATTTTCTGAGGGAAAGAGTTAGAAAGATGACTGAAATTAAAACCTATGACTAACAGATGATTCACTAGACTTATGAAAATTCGGACTTAATCACTCATAATAGTCTCTCTATCACAATAGCCCTCACAATCTCATTAGCACATGTTTTATTAGTGATTTGCATGAAGATCTGAAAGGACTAAATACAACATGCAACCTGAAACCATGTAATTCTAAAAAAAAATTTACAATAGCAAGACATATAAGGATTCAAGTTTGAAACACAAAGACATCAGATTGCCATTACAAAACCGAGACAAGAAAAGTGGGAAGGAGAACTTTGTTGCTTTATTAAAATTGAAAGAGTGAACCTATCAAACTGAGTACAAAAATAAGCTTACAAGCTCCAAAATGCTAAGAGCCAGAAACTAGAATCTAAACTGAGAAGAAGAAGAAAGCCAAGTCTTCTTCAAGATAATCTCTCCAAAAACCCTAATCCGAGCTCATCAAGAAAGTTCAAGGAAAAGGTATCAAAATTGTCTCAAAAGTCTACACAAAAGTAGAAAAAACTCACTGTTTCCATGTTCATATTGTCCAACCTCTAAAAATATACTAAATATGCTTTTAAAGAAAATAAAACAACTTATCTCTCCCAAAGGAATCTCAAATCCGACCCAAGAGACTCAACCCCATCTTCTAAAATGCTTAAAATAAAGCGTTTATAAAAACACCACTTTGAAATCCGCTTTTACATGATATGTAGATTTTCATGAAATCTCACAATTAGATTTTTTTTTGCGGCAAAAGTATTTAGTAATCTTTTTGCAAAAATTGCTATCCCTCAATACAATGCTTTATTTTTCTCAAAAAATCATAAAGATTACAAGCCATCTTTATTATCAATATCTTAATTGATTTTCTCACAAACCTTTGAAAATAACTAAAGGCTCCACCTAAAAGAATGAAGTCTTCAAATAAATCATTAATCAAAACAAGACTTGGGTAAAATTTTAATCACTTAGCCTCTTCAATTTTTGACCTATCATTGGGGTAATTGGCCATTTAGAACTTTGCATAAATTTTGATATTAAATGCAAAAATGAATGAAAAGCCCATAAGTTCAAATTAGGGAAACACAAAAAAACAAAAGTAAACCCTAATCTCAACTTCATTTTGCATTTGAAACTTTGGAAAACTTGCTCTACTTGAGAGAAATGTGCCACCATGAGAGAGGATAGGTTTTCAGCTCTGAGCCTCCATTCAAGCTTTGCTTCTCTTCAAATCTATTCATGTTCAACCTCCAAGCTATGGTAAGCTTATTTTATGCCTTCTCCTTTGGTTCTTGGCTCATTTGATTTGAACATGGTCTCATAGGGTGTGACTCATGATATATTTATTTGATGTTTCTTGTATTTCTATTTTCTTTGCCTTACTTCTCTTCTATTGGTCTTCATTGTGGGAGATCAACCCTTGTGTTTGAGAGCTCCTGAGAGCTTGGCCACAACTATTCTAGTTTTCCATGGCATGCATGGCAAGCTTCATCATTCCATTGTTCCTTTCCTAGCATCCTTTCTACAAAAACAAAAGCTTAAGAAATCTTTTTCATTTATAAATTCATGGCCATACTTAGGCCACGCCATGTTTACTTGACTATGAGCTTTTGAAGCACTTTTGGTTTGACCCATGATGATTTTCTCTTGTTGTATTTCTTGAGACAAAATTTTGACATGGGCATTCACTATTTTGAAGAAATCATACTTCCTTTGAAGCTTGCTCGACCCACTATGACTATTGATTTCTTTTGAAATCTCCATGGTTTCCTTATAAAACCCTTCATGGGTAAAATGAAAATTGTAAAAGCTGTATTTTCTATTCAAAAACCCCAATGTGAGTAAATTGTATTTTGAGGAAATCTATGTTTATTGAACATAACTCACCATGATTTCTTTTTCTTTCTGTATTCAAGTGAAACTATGACAGGCCACATGCTTTGAATTCTTATGATGAATTTCCCTCATAAAAAATAGCATAATACCCGTTCTTTGTTCATATTTTGTAAAATACCCCACATGGGTTCTTGCAAAAATGAAGAAATTTGTATTCTAAAACAAAACCCAACGTGGGTTTTCTAGGAATTTGGAAGAAACCATGCCTCTCTATCTAGAGCTCGACCACCATTACCTTGCATTACTTTATGTTATTTCTTTAAAGAACCTCTCATGGATGTCACTACAAGTTGTAATATTTGTATTTTAATTCAAAACCCCAATATGGGTATTCTGAAAAAATAAACAAAGTTGTATTTTATCATGTATTCAAATTCTGGGCTTGTTCCATCATGGATTCTATTACATTTAGAAACTACTAAATTTTCAACATATGGGAATTTGGAAACTTAGAGAAATTTGTGTTATTTCTTAACCTAGGTACACCATAATATGATAAAACTGAATATTTGTTGGAAGCCTTCATATATCTGCACTTCGATTACATTTTGTAGTGTCATTTCAATGCTATTTTGAACCCTCCTTTCAGACATAAATCCTTTACTTTAACTCTATAGACTATTTTTTTTCTTTAGTCTCTCATGCACTCACAACTACATTCTTCAAGGATGCACTCCAAACCTTCACTCAAACCATGTTCAATGTATATTCTACTCATTCTAAAAATGTCTTTTATGTATTTAATTCCTTGAAAACTTGCTCACATTTGTCTATCTAATAATTTTAATTCCTTGAAATATACTTGAATAATAGAATGAATCTCCCATTTTGATTGGCTCCTTTACTTGAAGCAACATTGAACTCTCAGCAAAAATGATAGTTGTCTTTGCTATATTGATTCTTGTAATCCTTCATTCTGATGAGAAATTGGGACTCCTCTTCACTTTCCTTCATGCTTGACTACCTCTTCAAAGTATGCTCTTCTATCTGGCACTCTTCATGCATTTTTATGCTACATTATTTAAATCTGTTTCATGCCTTGCTCTCTTATGAAATGAAAATTTGTAACATTTCTTTTCATTGAGGCATAATGTATGCCTGTTCACTATCACTATCATAAGCATGAACACTATTGAACTTTGCATAATATTATGAATATAATGAAAAAATAATATTGTGGCAAAAGAATATAATCATACTGCAGTATTTGAGATGAACGTACTTAGTTGAATTAATCAAGTTGATTTAAATTAACTGTCCACTTGTATCTTTCAGAAACATTTTTGACTGCTATGAATGAACAATTGGCTTGATGGCTTGATGGATGAATTCTATTTTACTCTTCTAGTTGTATATTTCCTTTCTCGATGAATATGATGATTGTAATCTCTATCTCAACCCACTTGTAATGAATAAGGGGCAACATGCCGAGCTCTACCCTTGTGGGAGCTCATTTTTCTCCACATGCTTGATCTTAAAATGATAATCTGCTTCATGATTTTCCCTATACCTACACAAGGAAATAAATGATGTTAGCATAAAACAGTATATCATGATGTTGATGTCTCTCTTTCAGCTCATGCTTCTGCACTTTTCTTGATTGTTTTAGTGTATGACCTATAACATACTACATTATCGTTGATGGTTC
>VDFB02057839.1:0-35228 GCA_007258455.2 Sequoia sempervirens
TACTTTGTTGGTAGCATTGCAATTTGGAAGCCCAGTGTATTTGCCACTTTCCTCTATAAACGTTTTGGTGTGTTACAAAAAAATAGATTTGACTTCTCTACATTTATTAGTTGTCTAACTTCTATATTAAATAAATCTATAGCTTTTTTAATAGTGTCAATTCCATGCATATTTGGAATACCATACAAGATTGTATCATCTGCAAAAAGTTGATGTGTAATGAGAGGAAGTGAATAGGTAACAGCAATACCTTTCCAAAGGCCTTTCTGTTGCAGCTTTGTTATATGATAGCTGAAAGCATCTGTCATTATGACAAAAAGGAAAGGTGAATCAGGTCTCCTTGGTGCAAACCTTTTGCTGCATCGAAGAAACCATGAGGAGATCCATTTATCACTACCAAATATTAGGGAGTTGATATGCAACTATAGACCCATTCATCCATTTTTCTCCAAACCCAAGCTTTGCCATAGTTTTCATCAGAAATCTCCATCGTACCCGATCATATGCTTTTCTTAGGTCTACCTTAAGTAACATCCCTTTTGAATTGTTCTTCTTCAAGTTGTGTATAATCTTGTGTGCAATTATTATACCGTCTGATATGTTTCTTCCTGGAACAAACCCACTCTGTTCTTGTGATATGATTCACGGCAGAATTCTTTTCAAACGGTTGGCCATGACCTTAGATATAATTTCATATATAGTGTTACATAAGGAGATGGGCCCGTATTCTGCGAATTTATTGCATGACTATTTCTTGGGGGTAAGAACAATATTAGTGTTTAGATCTTTCAAAATCATGCTTTTCTTTCTTGACTCTTCAACCAATTCGCATAACTCCTGACCAATGAATTCCCAGCATGTTTGGAAGAACAGTGTCGTGAACCCATCTGGCCCTGGTGCCTTATCGGGTTGCATTTGGAACCCATCTACTTCAGCCAAGGTTATTGGGGTGTATAGCATTTTATTGTCCTCATCAGTTACCAACGGTTCTATAACATTTATGATGTTGCAATTCATCAAGTTGGCTTCCCCATCACCGCCCAGCATAGTTTTGAAATAGGTAACGCCCAACTTTGCTATTTTTGTCTCATTAGATATAACATCCCCATTGCCATCTAGGATTTACATAATTCTATTCCAGCTACGCTTTACCTTAGTTGAGTTATGGAAAAACTTTGTATTAAGGTCCCCTTCCTCTAACCAAGTATCCCTCGACTTGGCCCACCAATAGCTCTCTTCTCTTGCAAGAAATTATTTGTATTCAGCCATCAGTAACTTCTCTTTCTCAAATTTAGAAGTCATCATTTTTAACTTCAATACCAATTCACCCAAAGAAACTAATTGTGCTTCAATGAGTTCTTTCTCTGAGAAAATGTTTTTGAAGGATTCTTTGTTCCACATTTTAAAGTGTCCATATGTTGTAGTTTCTTTTGAAATACAAACATTTTTGTCCCCTCGATCAAGATAGGCTTTTCCCACCATATTTTCATCAAATCCACCAACTCTTCACTTCTTAACCACATTCTTTCAAACCTAAATTTTCCCTTCATTGGATTTGTTTCCTCGCTTATTGTTTACTCAACAGGAAAATGGTCAAAGATTGAAATTGACCATATTGAGGCCTTAGGTAGTAGTGTTTCTTGCAGCCAATTTTCTGAAACCAAAAACCTATCTAGGCACTCTGCAATATTAGTGAAACCTTTCTGCCTATTATTCCAAGTGTATGTGCTATTACTTGATTTGATATCTAACAGATTATTTTCGTCAATAAAATTTACAAAGTCTCTTTGTGATTGTGTGATTCTACGAAGACCCCCCAATTTCTCATTTTTATCCACAATTGGATTGAAATCCCCCCAATTATCACCTTACTGCTTGTTGCTTGATGATTTTGACTTATAGAATCCCATACTGCTTTTTTGTCCTCTTTTTTTATTGGGTCATAGACATTATAAAGTAAATACTCATTTTTAGAGGATAACATATGTACCTTAACTTTCATCCAGTTGAGGTTTGAGTCCATGTGTACAATCTTCATCCATGTTGGGCGCCACATTATGCCCAGACCACCCAAGGCACCTTCTGCATCCACAAATAAGCCTTCCCAACCTTTGCAATATTTACAAAACATTGTTGTTTCCTCTCCTTCTAACTTAGTTTCCTAAAGTAGTAGGAGATCTATATTTTGGCATTCTAACTGGCATTTAACCAGTCGCCTTTTGTTAGGAGATCTATATTTTGGCATTTAACATTCTATGTAAGAATCCTCATCTCCCCCCAAGGAAGGAGTTTCCTCCCTTGGATCTCAACATGTATGACTTTATTGACGTTTGATCGCCATTCAAAGCCTCTTCCCTCTTTTGTTTATTTGTTTTTCTTCCTAACTTTGAGCCAAAGGCCGAAGTCAATGTCTTGGTTGCACTTTAGCTGATGCTTCTCGGCTCCAAAATATTGATGGTGTCATCGTCTCCCTATTCGGAAGCAAATCCAAATATTCTTTTGTTTGGGTGTTGCCCATTTGTTGTGTTGCATCTTCCAATGTTGGCATTTCTGATTCTTCTTCTTTATATCCATTTGGGCAGTTGACATCATGTCCTTCAAACGTTTGGGACTTTTTGGTACCAATCTTTCCTCTGCCTCTTGATCATTCGCCACAAATCACTATGAATTTTTCTTTCCAAACATCCTTGAATTTTGGTGGAAACCTCCTACATTCTACCTCGAAATGATTTTTCCTTCTACATTTTAAGCAAAAAAAATTGGTTTTTCAATTTCAATTGATTAAATCTAAGTACGCTTCCCTATCGATAAGCAAATGATATCTAGGATTTCTCTTACGGTCACAATTTTAATCCCTACGTAAATCAGAGATTCACTATCTTTGAGATCTACTTTGATCATTTGAGAAAAAGCATCACATATTTTTGTTAGGCAACTGCTTGACCAATATTCATAAGGAAGATTATATAATCTTAACCATATTGGTCCATCCTTTGGATTGAAAACTAAAAGGTCAAAGTTTCTCTCCCATTTCTGCAGATATAAAAAACTACTACCATTCTTCCATTCATCAATCCACAATTTTTTTTCCCTTGCTTCATTTGATTCAAACACTACTACAAAGATGCCTTTGCGGATAAAGTTGATCACAGGATCTGACTGCCAATTTTTAATCACCCATTCACCAATCTCCTTTCTAGTGAACCTTTTCCCCAAGAAACAACCAATAACTGCCATGGCTTCCAAGTCTTTTGCATCGTTGTCCACAATATCAAACAAATCTACATTTATGCCCAAATCCTTCTATTGTCAGTTTCGATTTGATCCAGTCCCATCAACACGTTTATCCACAAGTCTATCCTCATCCTCTTGCTTCTATAATTCAACGCATCCTCCTATGCTCCATCGCCTTCCTTCATCGCTCCCATTCAGGCAATTTAAACATTAAATTGCATAAATAATTGTTTGTTATTTTCCTACATGGCTGATCCATGTCTAGTGCCCCTCTCCTTGAAAATTAAATTGCAAATAAAAATTAATAAAATGGGCCAACCCCCCTTTATACTGGTGCCCCAATTTATGTGCTATTATTTAAGGGTCCGACCCCTTCATGAGCACCCAAAAGGTTAATGTTAAGGGGTGCATATTTATTTAGAGGCATATTTATTTAGAGTCGCCTCCCTTGGAATGGATGTGTTGGTTGGTGAAATCACTTCATTTGGAAATGATATATATTTGCATTTGAGAGGTAAAGGAAGTGTGTGTTTTTTGTACAAGTCTATCATACATCCACCAGTCATTTGTGAGGGGAGAAGAGAAGTAAAAGAAGGATATTCAAAGCAGATCTAGAAAAAAATATTATTACAGATTCAAGAGGAGAATAATAGCAAATTTGGAGCAGATCTAAATCAAAATCAAGAGCAGATCTAAATCAGATTCAAGAGCAGATCTAAATCAGATTCAAAGACAGATCTGAAAGAACTAACTCAGACCTTGTAAGAAGATTTGAAGAAAGTATATAAGCAGATTTAAAAACAGTCTATGAGGAGATTCGTAAGGGAAATTAGAGCAGTCCTTAAGGCAGAAATATTTGTGGAAGCAATGCATCATTGTGATCAGATTTGTGATTGAATATATTGCAATATTTAAATCAGTTTTGTGAAAGAAGAAATACATCACTTGAATCAGATTTGTGAAAGAACTCGGATTTGTGAGGGAAGGACACTGCATCAGATTTGTGATTAGAATTGTAAATTTCCTTATACCCTCAAGACGAGAAACACGGGCAAATGTCTCTTTGAGATCAAACCCCTCAACTTGAGCATGTCCCTTGCATACAAGTCTTGCTTTGTTCTTGACAACTTGGCCATCCTCATTTAACTTGTTCCTATAAACCCATTTAGTGCCAATGACATTCTTGTACTTAGGTCTTAGGACAAGTACCCAAGTTTCATTTTTCTCTATTTTATCCAACTCTTCTTCCATGGCTTTTACCTATTACTTCTCTTCTCAAGCTTCTTCAAAACTCTTGGGTTCCACTTTCACGAGCAAGGACAAATTCTCATGTCCACATATACTAGCTAATCTCCTCGTCTAAATTTTTTTATCTTTGTCACTGATGATTAGATTTTTTGGATGATTCTTTTGAACAAATCTAGATATTGTCTTGGATGGTGCCCTTGATGGTGTCTTTGGATTTCTTTGCTCAACTTTTCCATTTTCAACTTCCTCTACTTCTTCTTTTCCACTATCTTCATTTTGACAATCAGCTTCTTGTGCCATTTTCTTTTGATTCCTTTCTTAATCAACTCTCACATTTGCACTTTCAACAACTTTGTGCAATCTTTTGTTATAGCATCTATAGGCCTTGCTTCTTAAAGAGTATCCAAGGAAGATACCCTCATCACACCTAGAATCAAACTTTCCCCTTTCCCCAAGTCTTCATCATCTCACTTGATATAACATTTTCTCCCAAACACTTTGAAATACTTCACTGATGCAGGCCTTCCCTTCCAAAGTTCACATGGTGTTTTGCTATTGTTCACCCTAATTTGTGCTCAATTCAAAACGTGGACTGCCATATGAACCGCTTCTCTCCAATAAGTGTCAAAAAGCTTGGACTCATTTAGCCACACTTGACACCAATCGATGAAACACACACTTATACTGATTCACCCCCCTTCTTAGTATAATTGTGTGTTCATCTTGTTCTTAATTGCATGTGTGTTATTGTTGTGGTTGATTAAGTTTCGAAAAGTAGGAGATTGTTGTTGTACTGATCCACCCATCCCCCTCTCAGTATAGTTGTGTGCTCATCAGTAACCTACGGCAAGATTCATTCTAGGTGATAGTGTTTGCTCTCATCATCTCCATGACAAAAAAACCACCATTTTGTATGCCATCAGGTTGATCGATATTGGAACGTAGAACTCAAAATTAAAATCTTGTGGTTAGTAGATACTAACTTGAAGCTCAAAGGGCTATTTGCAAGCCATATGCATTGTAAGAACCCAATATACAAGCTCTCTTTGAACAAGGCTCAACATAAAATAGAAATTTTTATGCCCAACTTTATACACAATTTGTGGTAGATACTATTACTTAGAACTTAAAAGGTTCTTTAGTAACCTTGGTATAGTGTGAAACAAATATTGAGGAGCCTTTTCTTGAAATAGTTGCTTTTTTTATATGTTCAAAGTTTCAATGTTATCTCCTAAAGGCTTTCTTCCAATCCTCATTAGACTCAGGTTGCAAGCCACTCCACTCCATGATCAAATTCATAGCTTCAACCAATTTAGAGAAGGATCGCATAAGCTTTGTATTTGTAAGATAGCACCGCAACAACTACCATTATTGGCTTCTTCTAGACTTTTTAAGTTTGTCATGGACATGGTCTAACCTAGCTGCAATAACAGCTCTCATCAAGAGAATATTGAGCACATTCAAACTATCTCTCTATCAACTCACTATTCATTATAGTGGAGTTGCATGAAAGACTCCTTTGTGACTTGTTAATTGTGTTACATCTAAAACCCCATTAACTCATCACCAGTTACTATGTCACATTCATAAAAGTTTGATCACATTTTATTTCCACTCCAATAATTTTGTGGCCTTACTAATGCATAATTGATCCATATTATGTAGCATTCTTGAGTTTGTGTATCTCCATGTTTTTATACTTCTCTTTGTTCCTGGGAACACATTCCCTAACAATCTAGGATGTGAAATGTGGGGAAAGGGGTCTCCAAAGGTTTTGTGTGTGGAAAACCTATAGGAATCTTAATGGTGGCCTTTCCCTCGGGATTTCATTAGGAAAGAAATCACAAGGTGTAAAGATTGACTTTCAACCTCAATGGTGAGCCAATCAGACTTGGATCTCAGTCCTTATGATAGTAGGAAAGATCTGAAACTAAACTGAAATGATTTGAAGCACTCGAACTAAATGAACAATAAGACCTAATTCATAAAATGCAAATTCCCGAAAGCACAGAAACGGAAATGACAGTTTACAAGCAGATCTAAGAAAGGTTTGAACACATGTACTTGTCACTAGAAACTTGTTTTGAGGAGTGCAAAGGAACTCATTCACCCCTAGACGAATGGGTCTCAATCTAGGGCTCCAAAATAACCTTTGACAGTCCTCTGATGCTAGATCTTGGCTTTTGTTTGGCACGGGTCCCACTATCGGAAAGTTGGAAATAAATTTTGCAACCTAGTTTCCGTGATTTGACAACAATGATGACAACTTGTGCAATAATGCAAAATTGCTCCTAAAGATCTCTTCAATTCTTCTTCAACCAATAATCTGCACATACACAGAGGGAAAATTGTTTTGTTTGAATGGGGGTTTGCCTTAGTCAAACCCCAGTTTGGTAATTAAACCTTGATAGAAAGATAATGACAAAGGAGAAGGAAATGATGAATGAACAATGCTTGCTACAACTCACCACCCTTCAATGGCTTCCCTTAGAGGACTAAAGTCAAACACATCTCTCCACAGAATTGGATCTTGCTTTGCTTGATTGATTTGGATACTTGAAATGTTTGGATGCTTTAGGATCAACAATGCATATTAGCCTTCACAAGATGACATAAACACACATAAACTTGGACATGATGTTAGGATCTTGATTGTTGCAACAAATGATTGATAAATTTGCTCTTGAATGCTCTTACCAGCGATATTTTCTCATAAGAATATTTGATCATGTGTGTTCTTGCAAGATAGATTTCAAATGATAAAAAGACTATGTATTTATAGGTGTTTATCTAATTTCCCAAAAATTAGATTCCAAAAACTAACAATTGCAAATTAAATTTGAATCATTAAAATGTCACCAACATATTTTAAAATGGGTCTTGGCACTTAAAGGGGACCCATTCACATCTTGGCCTATAAGTCCAGGACACTCATATTCCATGGTGATTTAATTATTGATTGCATTAATTTGATGTTGGTTCTCCTTTCAGAAAATGGGAAAAATAAGGCTTCGGAATGCATAATTTGGCAAATTAGAAGCTTAATTAAGTCCAATAAATTAATAGACCCAAACATAGTGTGAAATTGTAAAGGTATGAAATTTCCTACACTACAAGATGTAATGATTGGGTGTTTTGAATCAGAACAAGTTGCAAACTATTTGACAAGCTATATTGTAGTTCAAAGCAATATGGTAAATATGTAATGGCAATAAGAAAACTATCATCAATCTGCAAAAAAATCACAAGAAAGAAAGAATATCAAGAAGGAAGAAATCATTTTAATTTTCACAAGTAACCAACACGACAGTAATGTGGCAACTTACAAATACAACCAACATAGAGAAGAAAGCACATTCAGCATCTCCAAACAAAAATAGAAAAAAAGGAAAGTGGATGCAAGACACAAACATGGAACGTATCAAAACAACATGAAGTTGATTTGAATAAGGCCAAAACCAATTAGATTGATAAAGGCTTTGTTTGTTTTGTGATCCAGCTGGCATGGCTCAATTTTTACCATAACCTGAAAGACTTTGTAACCTTTGTTGATTGTAGGGAGAAAAAAATAATCAAAAGATACAAATATTATATTCAGATCAGAAAGATTAACAAATGATTGGTAATGGTATATCAAGAAAAATAGAAAAAACCCTGACATGATTTTTTTTGAGTTCTAACTTAACATAAATTGTAGATATAGATCAGAACTGACAACAGGCAAAGAAAGCAGCATTGAAACAGTAATATTAAATCCATGAAATAGCCTTGTTTCATTTGATGATTATTTAATATTTGTAATAGACAATTTTAATTTGACATTAACCAAAATTATATCAGATTACTTTAATCAACCAATTGGCTGTAGCATAACCTACTTTGGTCATTTATAGGCATTGCTATTATTCCTTTCTTAAAATGGCACATAAGCATAGATAGTCTGTAATCAAACCATTATGATGCCTTGTCCAATTCTAGTAACAATTAGCAATTTGGATTAGAAACAAGGTGAATCATTTTGCTTCAAATATTGTTCACAACATAAAAATCATCTGTTTACAGCTTTATAATTGGCTTAACTTCATATCATTTCCATAAGTTTAAAAATTTGAATAGATGAAGCTTCATTAAAGGTATAAGGGAACATGCAGCAAGAAACATTCTCTTAATGGAATTTGTTGATGTTATTAGCAGTGTCGGGCTGCTTCTTCCAGATCCGCGATTGAAGATAATTCAAATGTAGCCTAACGGCTATTTGAATTATATTTATATTCGATCTCTTGGCCGACTTGAGATAAGTGAAGAGACACATCATTTGTTGATATTTATTATTTTAATGAGATGAGGCCGACCTCATGATCCTTGGGCGAGATTTTCAAGAAGGGCGCGATTTCTTGAAGAGACATGTTCATCTCTTGTGGCCGACTTGCTTTGTGAAGGGTCACATCCTTCTCTCTATCTTGTATATATATCCATTGATGTTTCATTGTTTAGCATTCATTCATATTCATCATAAGTCGTCACATACATAGTGCAAATTTTGTAGAAGAGCAGTCTGAGGATTTTTATAAGGCTGAGTCTTATCATCAACAAATTACATTGTTGTGTTCTGTATCTACATCAGTTTTTGGTGTCTCTTATTGGCCTTCATATCGGCTTTTGTAAAGGAGACATTTGTGTTTACATTTCAATATATAAGTGATATATTGTTGCTGGGTTTTTTCTCCCTCAAGTGGAGGGTTTTCCCAGGGTATCTGCTGTGTTATTGTGTTGAATTTGAAATTAAAATCTGTGCATTAAATCTGATCATAAAATCTAACATGGTATCAAATTGGGTTTGAAGAAGATCGTGATCAGATTTTGTTATCGCAGCGATACTCTCCATTCTCTTTTCATATCTTTGTCTATCTCTATTTTAGTCAAGATGGTGAACGGTCTTAAAATTGAGGATAGACTCGAGGGAGCATCCAACTACACATCATGGAGGTTCAGAATCATGCTCACCTTGGAAGAGAATGATTTGGCTGAGCTTGTGGAGACCAAAGTTCTCGAACCTAAGGAGGAAGAAGAGAAGTTGCAGTGGAGGAAGAAAGACATCAAGGCAAAGAAGATGTTGGTTAATTCCGTTAAAGATCATATTGTTCTGATTGTCTCCAAGCTGAAGACGGCAAGGGACATGTTCAAAACATTGGAGGAGATATACGAAATCAACAACACCAGCCAGGCACTTGCACTGAAGCAACAACTACACCATGTGAAGATGGCGAAAGGCAAAACAATGACTACCTATTTCATGAGGATTTCAAAATTAAGAGATCAGCTCTGTACAATTGGTCATGTGATTGATGACAAGGACTTGACCATGCTTGCTCTCAATGGTCTTCCTTTATCATGGGAGTCCTACATTCAAGGAATCAGTACAAGATCCAAACTTCCTAAGTTTGATCGTTTGAGGGCCGATTGCATTCAAGAGGAGTCAAGGTTGGTGGCTAGAGGCGTTGGTCAAAGTTCAACTAATGAAGATATTCATGTTCTCGCCTCCCAAGCTTCGAAGAAGAAAGGAAAAGATGGAAAGAAAGGATTCTTCAAGAGGAATCGAGATAAGGGAAATGATGGAGCTCCCGCATTCAAGAAGTAGAGAGACTTGTCCAAGATCCAATGCTTTAGATGTGATAAGTTTGGCAACTTTGCTAAGCATTGTCCATCCAGACCTAAGCAACAGGCCACCGTTGCAGATGTTGATGATGCTTCTTCGCAGAAGGATTCACGTGAATACTTGTTCTATTCGGCATTGTCAAGCAATGTACCTACAGACACCAACACTTGGCTGATAGACAATGGTGCTTCTCGACACATCATTGGTTTTAAGGAGCATTTATCAAGCTTGGTGGAGAGAGATTCTTCTGAACAAGTCATTATTGGACATGATGCTAGCTACTCCATGAAAGGGATTGGGACCTCTACTCTCCATTTGGATTTTGACATTACGCTTCAGTTATGTGATGTTCTTTATGTTCCAGGAATCAAGTGTAATCTTATCTCCATTTCAGGTTTAGAAGATAAAAGATATCAAGTTGCCTTCTCCAAAGGAAAAGTACTTGTGTGGACGAAGAATTCCAACTTCAAGACTGCTCAAGTAATTGGTGTTAGACATGAGAGCCTCTACAGGATGTGCACTCGTCCACTTCAGGCATTAGTTCATGATACTTCAAGCTTGTATGATCTTTGGCATCGAAGATTGGCTCACCTACACTTTCGGGCTCTACCTATCATGGAGAAGATGGTCTCGGGTCTTCCGAAGTTCAACCAGGAGCATGAAAGTACTTGCAAAGGATGTGCAATGGGTAAGAATACAAAAGCTCCATTTCATAGTAGAGAAAGTAAATCTAAATGTATTCTAGATCTCATTCATTTTGATTTATGTGGTCCAATGTCTGTTCCTTTTTCGAGTGGTTTCTTGTATTACATTCTTTTTATTGATGACTGCTCTAGAAAGACTTGGATTTATTTTTTGAAAACTAAAGAGTCTGAAGAAGTGTTAGAAAGGTTCAAGGAGTTCAAAGCTCAGGTAGAGAACCTTTTTGGGAAAAGAATCAAAGTTCTAAGATCGGATAATGGAGGAGAATACACTTTTGGCAGCTTTCGGAATTTATGTATTGAAGCAGGGATTAAGAGGGAGTTATGTGTTCCCTATAATCCTCAACAGAACGGTGTTGCAAAGAGAAAGAACAAATCAATCGTGGAAGTAGCAAGAGCCATGATCCATGACCAGGATCTGCAAACCTTCCTATGGGCAGAAGCCTCTAGGACTGCAGTCTATGTTCAGAATAGAAGTCCTCACAGAATCTTAGAAAGCATGACTCCTAAAGAAGCCTTTACTGGAAAGAAGCCAGAGGTGAGTCATTTGAGGATCTTTGGATGTCTAGTCTATGTTCATATTCCAAAGGAGAAAAGAACAAAGTTGGAGCCTTCTAGCAAGAAGGGAATAATTGTGGGCTACAGTGAAACATCAAAAGCCTACAGGATATACATTCCAGGACAGAAGTTGATCGAGATCAGTAGGGATGTCACGTTTGAGGAAGATGTTGCATTCAGGAGATCCAAGGGTACTCATATGGAGATCGATAATGAAGAGTCTCCTCAGGATATGGAAGTTGACCATAATCCTGAGATTCAGAGGGAGATTTCAAATCCAAAGGAAGATATTGATCCAGTTGAACCCTTGGAAACTACTGATGGGCCTACCAATATTGTGATTAGAAGAAAAAGACCTCTTTGGGCTAGGCAAACTATGCAAGAGGCAGAGAAGTTTGCAGCTCCTAGAGGTACCTTCAAAGAAAGCAAAAGGCCACATAAGTTTTCCAGTTATGTTGCTTAGATGAGTCAGATTATTGAGTCTGAGCCTTCCAGTGTTGAGGAAGCTTCTAGTCAACAAGTTTGGAAAGATGCTATGAACGAAGAGTATCAGTCAATTCTCAAGAATGATGTCTGGGACATCGTTCCTAGACCCGAAGGCAAATATGTGGTATCTTCAAAATGGCTCTTCAAGATCAAGCATGCAGCTGATGGAAGCGTTGAAAAGTACAAGGCAAGATTTGTGGCTAGAGGGTTCTCACAAAAAGAGGGAGTTGACCATGAAGAAAGATTTGCTCTTGTTGCTCGCTACACTTCTGTCAGAACCATTATTGCCATTGTTGCATCTAGAGGATGGAAGATTCATCAAATGGATGTGAAGACAGCTTTTCTAAATGGTGTGGTTGAGGAAGAAGTTCATATCAAGCAACCTGATGGTTTTGAGGTACATGGGAAGGAGTCTCATGTTTGCAGGCTGAAGAAGGCCTTGTATGGTCTTAAGCAGGCTCCTCGTGCATGGTACGAAAGGATTGATCAGTACTTGTCAAGCTTGGGTTTCTCTAAGAATGATACGGACTCAAATTTGTACTTTAAGGTAATTGATGGTGAAGCATTGATTTTGGTTTTGTATGTTGATGATTTGATTCTTACTAGAGAAGATCATCTTATTCTCAAGTGTAAGGAGTTGGCTTCTGAGTTTGAGATGGACCTTGGGCTTATGCATTACTTCCTTGGCTTAGAAGTCTAGCAGAAACTAGATGAGATAATTCTAAGTCAAGGGAAGTACACCATTGATATACTTAAGAGGTTTGGTATGATGGATTGCAAATCCATGTCGACACCTATGGAGACCAACCTACATAAGTTGAAGGAGACTGCAGCTAGTTCAGACTTGGTGGATCCTACGATGTACAGACAGTTGATTGGGTCCTTGTTGTATCTAGTTAACACTAGACCAGATATCTATTATGCTGTGAGTGCACTTAGTCAGTTCATGTGTGAACCGAGACAGATACATCTTGTTGCAGCTAAACATATCCTGAGATACTTGCGTGGCACAACTGGATATGGCTTGAGATATTCTTCAAATGTGGACTTGGAGCTTCACGGTTATACTGATTCTGATTGGGCAAGGAGTGTTACTAATCGGAAGAGCACCTCTGGATGTTGCTTCAGTTTGGGATCTACTATGATTTCCTAGTGCAGCAGGAAACAGTCATTTGTAGCATTGAGTACAGCAAAGGCAGAGTATATTGCAACTTGTGTGGCAGCTCGGGAAGCAGTGTGGCTTCGTAAGCTCCTTGCAGGATTGTTTGGACAATCAATGGAGCCTACTATCATTCATTGTGATAACCAGAGCTGTGTGAAGCTTTTTGTCAATCTTATGTTTCATGACAGAACCAAGCATGTTGAGATCAAATACCATTACATCAAAGATATGGTATTGAGGAAAGCTATACAATTGAGGTATATCAGCACTGATGAGCAGACAACAGACATTCTCACCAAGCCTCTCTCCACAATAAAGCTTGTGTACTTTCGAGATAAGCTTAGTATGGTGGAGAATACAGACTTAACTGAGAAGGAATCTCAGTATCAGTGATCCTCTTTAATGAGTTCTCTGTGAGAGAAGTTCGAGGTGAAATCCCTTGATCAATGAGTTCTTCTCTGTAAAAGAAGTTTGAGGTGAAATCCCTTGATTAATGAGTTCTTCTCTATAAGAGAAGTTCGAAGTGAAATCCCTTGATTCCACCCTCTGGGAGAACCATGGTGGATGTCATGTGTGTGACTCCATGACAGCATCACATGAGAGAGTCCGTGATGATTTTCTTGTACTTGTGTTTTCACCCTCTAGGAGAGCCATGGTGAAAGTCATGTTGAGGTGACAACATCACACAAGTGATGAACACTTGTACATACCATACATGGTTGTAGCCATTATGGTTGATATCATGTTGAGGTGATATTTGATATCACGATAAGGTGATACTCTTCTTTTCCACTTATGGTTGTAGCCATTGTGGTAGACATCACGATGAGGTGATATGTCTTGTGCAGTTGGAAGTATCATCCCTAGCTGAGAGGGAGTGTTGATGTTATTAGCAACGTCGGGCTTCTTCTTCTAGATCCGCGATTGAAGATAATCCAAATGTAGCCTAACGGCTATTTGAATTATATTTATATTTGATCTCTTGGCCGACTTGAGATAAGTGAAGAGACACATCATTTGTTGATATTTATTATTTTAATGAAGAGATGTGATGAGACCGACCTCATGATCCTTGGGCGAGATTTTCAAGAAGGGCGCGATTTCTTGAAGAGACGTGTTCATCTCTTGTGGCTGACTTGCTTTGTGAAGGGTCGCGTCCTTCTCTCTATCTTGTATATATATCCATTGATGTTTCATTGTTTAGCATTCATTCATATTCATCATAAGTCGTCACATACATAGTGCGAATTTTGTAGAAGATCAGTTTGAGGACTTGTATAAGGCTGAGTCTTTTCATCAGCAAATTACATTGTTGTGTTTTGTATCTACATCAGTTTGTGGTGTCTCTTATTCGCCTTCATATCGGCTTTTGTAAAGGAGACATTTGTGTTTACATTTCAATATATAAGTGATTTATTGTTGCTGGATTTTTTCTCCCTCACGTGAAGGGTTTTCCCAGGGCATCTGTAGTGTTATTGTGTTGAATTTGAAATTAAAATCTGTGCATTAAATCTGATCATAAAATCTAACAGAATTGAGCATTGATCAACGAATCCTTTTAGATGTAATCTGTTCTTCAATAGTTCTATCTCCATTGTATTGAATAATTATATGAATTTGTCAAGATTCTTGGGTATAGGGTTCAAAGCCCAAGGTCTAAGGATCTAGTATCCAAATTGTACGAACTACGATAGAGGGTCCAACGGGTCAAGGTAAAGAGCAAAATTTTGTTGGTCTACAATCTACAATCCACAATCCATAAGTCCAATATTCAATGTCTAAGGTCCAAGGATTCAGGAAATATGATAAAAGGTTCTTGGAATAGGGTCAATATATAACTAGGCCAAGGTCTATGGTTGAGTTTGATTTGAATTAAATTGTCCAGGGTTCAAGAGGTGGGGGGAAACTAGTAATCTTTTTCAATCTATGGTTCATAGTTTGCAAGTCTACAAAAGTTTAAGTTCTAGGGTTGTAAATATCCATTGCACAAGGTCTACATAAGGGGAAAAAAGAGAAGGAAATATTAATAAAAAATAAAGAAATACTAAAACCATAGTTGCAAAACTCGCCAAATGCAAAAACTCGCCAAGCCCGGAAAATACGGTACGGAAAAAACTCGGCAAAAGTTCGGAAAAAACTCGGCAAAAAACTCGGCAACTTAAAAAATTGCTTAAACTTCATTAAAATCACATTTTTTTTGCAAAATTCAATGATAAGATGCATCCAATGAGTCAATAAAATGAGTACATAGAAGAAACAAGCTGAGTCTAGTTATATTTGATTGATTTGAAAAAAAATTAGATACAAAATCGCATCCCCATGTGGAATGCTCAATACGCTGATAGTATACTAATAGTTTGAAACAAAATGAAAATAGCAAATTGTTTTTGTAAAACTGAAAGTAAATACAACATTAATATATTTCAGCTTTTACAAATTCACATCTTCCTCTTCCCATGTCTAGTATTTCTCAGTGTTCTCACTACGGAGAGGCTGTAGTTGTAGGCATCTGCTGTGGCTCCTCAACCTCCATCCTGGATGCAGAGGCTACTACCGGTGGCTCTGGCACTGCCAATGACTCCTCCTCAGGATCATCCTCAATGTCATCCAATGAGAATGCAAATCCACCCTCGTCCTCCATTGCTTGTCGCTCAAAGTCATAAATCTCATTGTCAGAAAACAATGGAGGTTGCTCATCTTGCCCTATCCAATCATTGTATGGATCTATCTCATCCAAATCAATTGGATCATCTGATATCTCCTTAACTTGTTTTTTGCGCAGCCGAAGATTATATTGCACATACACAAGGTCATTCAGGCGTTTCTGAGCTAGTTTGTTCCTTTTCTTTGTGTGGATGGCCTCAAACAAGCTCCAATTGCGCTCACAATTGGAAGAGCTACAAGGCTGCGATAAGACACGGAGGGCAAATTGCTGGAGATGTGGGGTATTTCCACCCCAATTTGACCACCAAACATCTACAAAAAACAAATTAAGAGTTAGAAGAGAACCTAGAAACTTAGAAAGGAAAGTCAAAACTCAAAAGTTGAAATTTGAAAACATATTTTATCAAATTATCAATATTTGTAACTTGTAAATTTCAAAATTTATACCTGGTGGTTGATTGTGTATTGCTCTCTTTGCTAGCTCTAAAGAGAAGAGTTCACCCCTTTTTTCTCTATAACTTTGGATTTCATTAACAACAAGGTCTCCTGCATCAAGGTCAAGTGACATTCTCTTGAATGCACTTCATGAGTCCCTCCATAACCTCTCCAGTAGGATCTGAGTAGGTGCTTGAATGGAAGAAATGAGGGTTCAAGAAGTAGCCTGCTGCATGGAGGGGTTGGTGGAGTTGATGGTTCCACCTCCTGTCAATAATCTCCCAAATGGGATCAAATTTGAGGCTGTCCCCTTTATAATAATTTTTTATAGCCTCCTTGGCCCTATCCATGGCCTCATAAAGATATCCCATTGGGATTTTATCCCCATCCACCAAGCGGAGCACTCTAACCAAGGGCTCTGAAAGCTACAAATTACAATATAAAAATGCAAAAAGATTAGAGTTTCAAATTTACAATGAAAGACATCAAAAAATTTATTCAATTTGAATTCAAATTCAAAGTTTTGAAATTGAAGTTACCTTCACAATCTCTGCAGCCTTTTTTGCAAATTCAGCATCAAACACAATTCTTGACACGTTATCTCCATCCGACTTCTTTGAATAGGTTGAGTCATCCCATGATTTACTCACAAACATTTGTTTTAAAGCCGTCAAAGAACCAAGAATGCTTTGCAACGTTAAGAAGATCGTTGCAAACCTTGTGACACTTGGCCTCACCAATTCTTTCCCATGGGTGTGCTCCCTCATCAAGCGAAGAACCCAAGGGTGATTGTAGATATATTTAGTGATTCTCCTCACGTCCTCTACAATTGGTGTGACCCAATCTAGTTTTCCTATGTCCTCCAAAAGAAGGTCAAGGACATGAGCTGCACATGGTGTCCAAAAAATTGAGGGGTGTTTATCTTGGAGAAGTCTTCCTGCTGCCACATATGCTGCTGCATTATCAGTTATGATTTGCACAACATTTGCAATCCCCACCTCCATGCAAACTCCCTCCAACATCTTAGCCAAATTTTCTGCACTTTTTACAATGTGGGAGGCATCAACTGATTTTAAAAACACCACCTCTTCTTTGCATGCAACCAAAAAATTAATGATGGTACGGTTTTTTCCATCCGTCCACCCATCAGAAAGAATAGAGCAGCCATATTTTTGCCATTTTTCTTTTTGCTCCTCTACTGCTGCCCTTGCCCTTTCAGTTGCATTAGTAAGCAACCTACAAGTACAAAGTGAAATTAAGTACACAATTTTAATTTGTAAACAAAAAAATAGCTTAAATTCATCATAAATTAAACTTAAAAAACATAAATTAAATAACATAAACTAACCTCCCACTCAAGTCCGTGCGAGAAGGCGCCTTGTAGCCTTTTCCTGCAAATGTCAATGCGGTGACCAAATTGTGCCAGTAAGGAGAACTCGCCACATTGAAAGCAATATTGTTAAAATACCAAAAATCTGCACAAGCAATGTCTGCTTGCTCATGCACCTCCCTATTCCATCCAGTCGCCTCTAAGGAAGGTTGTGCACCAGTTGTGTTTCTAGGCACAAAAAAACTATCCAACCGTGTCGGTGTAGGTCCTGTAGCTGCCCTTGCCCCTGGTGCTCTACTAGAGGAAGATGAAGGGATGGAGGTTGAGGTGCCAATGGGTTGCCTTGACCTTCGCACACGTGGGCCACGAAGAGAGCCCACTATCTCCTGAATCTCCTGAGTAACATCATAATCATCATCTGACTCAACTGGAACACCTTGAGAAGAGGCAATGGTTGCTTGCATTGCTGCTCTTGCCATCTCTCTTTTCATTTTTTTTTCTTCTGCAGCTGAAAGTATGGCATTCATTTGTCTTTTTATTTCCTCTGTTGTATGAGGACATTCCTTAGCATCACGTTGAGGGATGCCTGCAAGGTGGTACTTGAGGCGATTGATGCCCCCACGATATACTTTTTTACATGGAATGCAATATACTGTGCCAGGTATGGGTCCTAGATAAGCATACTTCCAAGCAGGATCTCTAGCTCCTGGAGGACGTTTACCTACAAAGTCCGCAGGCACGGATGGGGCAGAGCCTGAGGCAGAAGTGGGTTCAGAAGCCATTATCAATTAATTATTAACCTACACAAAGTGAAAGTCATAGCACAACTTGTTAGTTTTTGATAGAAAATTTAAAAACAAACTAAATTAGATTAAATCAAGAGAGATTACTTTAAGTTTAAATTACTAAAAATCTATCACTAGATTCTAAATCTAAACATTTTCATAACAAAAAAATTGGATTTAAAAATAAAAAATAAAAACTAGGGTTTCAAAAAAATGTGAAAAAATGTAAAAAATAAAAAATGACTTCAAACTAGTAAAAAATTAAGCTAATCTAAGATTGTAAGCATGTTATTCAACAAAAAAGAGGATTCAATCATTCAAAACAAAAAAAAAATAACTAGGGTTTAAAGAAAATTTAAAAAAAAATGAAAAAATCAGCAAAATATGTTAAAAAATCAGAAAAAATCATTAAAAAATCTTGTTTTGATGAATCTAAATCTTGTTTTGATGAATCTAAATGCATTTAAATCATTTTCACACTACAATCAAATGATTTTTAAACATAGAACCAACAAGAATGAAGATTTTTTTAAAAAAGAAGAAAGAACAAGAAAAATGAGAAACCCTACCTGGAAATCCAATTTGCCTTCTAAATTCGATGTAAATGCCCTTCAAATCTTGTCTTTTGGATGCAAAATCACTGCAAATGAGTGCACAATGCCTTGGAGAGGTTTTTTGCTGAGTGTGAGAAGAGAGTGAATGAAAAAAGACAACTTAAAATTGCTTTTTAGAGGCTGCCTGGGCGTTCTAACTGTCGCGCGGGTTTTTCTGGAAAACTCGCCGTACTTTCTGGAAAAACTCGCCAAAAGTATGGCGAGTTTTTCCAGAAAGTATGGGTGAGTTTTCTAACGTACAAGTGCTTGAAAAACTCGCCGCCTGGAAAAACTTGCGAGTTTTTCACTACTCGCCGGGTTTTGTGCGAGTTTTGCAACTATGACTAAAACAATAAAACTTAAAAGTAGGGAGAGACTAAAACATGAGAAGAAAAAAATGAGTTGGAGAAGGAAAGAGATTTAGACAATAAGATAAAGAGAGAATAAATAGGCAAGGAAATACAATAAAAGAAAAAATAAGGAAATAAGTAATAGAAATGGGGGAGATAGTATGTGTCTAGTGTCAATTATTTGTGGCAAGTTCCATGGTTATAGTATACATACCCTAGTGTCTAGGGTCAAAGCTCTAGACTATGAGATTGAATAAATTGAAAAATGCTAGAGCATCAACTAATTACATTGTTATTCACACACAAAATAATATTGAATATTCTATTATGATAATTTTACATTTGTTTGCATTGGATTATATAAGCCTCTTCACTTCGAACCACTTCACAACTATCTATGCAACCTCCATGGCAAAAAGTAACTCCCACTTAACTACTAACATTAATTTGTTTACTAGCTTATTATTTATTTGTAAATTAACATTAACATACTAAATTGTTAATTTATATTTTGTTGGTTGAAAATTTTGTATACCTTGAGGATATGCAAAATTGTGGTTTCAGCCACAGCACGTGAGATAAACTCTCCTATTTTCAAAGGGAAGGCTCCCCCTTTTTTATCTATTTTAACAATTCAGAAATACACTCTAACTATAAATCTATTCTAAATCTGGGTGAAACTCTGTCTTTTTCTCTTTTTCCAGAAAAGACACTTATTCTTTTCTCTTGTTTCAGAAAAGAATCACAGCTGAAAACATAAATGATTTATGAAGTAAACAAATAAAGAAGCAAAGTTTCCATAAAGGCACAAAGTCCTCCGTTGCTCCTCCGGGACGGGAAAACAAATTGAAAGCACAAAGTCTTTGACAACTTACTCTCCTATCAACCTTTTTAGATAATTTTCTGGTAACCAAGTACAGTATGTAGCAGCTCAAAATAGAAAATAAAAGCAACACAAAGTCTGCAAGTTACCCCCTTTGTTTGAGCGTTCTATAATAGCTTTAAACATGACAAACAGCTCAAAGTCTGTAGTATCAAATCTGAAAACCAATCTAAAACTTTAAACACAATTTGCAGCTCAAAGTCTGCAAGATTGAGCTTGAATCCCTCTTGTATAACATCACAAAACTCACAATCAATTCCAAATAATGTCGTCACATCACAATTTGTACCAACACAAAGTTTGGAAGCAATTTGTTTTCTTTATTGATTGCAATCTGATTTACATCTAAACTCAAAGTCTTAGAATGCATACACAAATTGGCAGAATTTTGTTGCATTGTCAAAAGATACCAAAATTACAATAGACCCCCTCAAGTATTTATAGGAGGGAGGTCTGGAGAAAAAGGTGGGAGGATCTCAACAAACTTGAGAAAATCTCTCAACCGATAACTAATTGCAATTGACTTATTCAAAATTACAATCTTATTGTAATTTGATTACATGTAATTACATTTTACAAAAATGCAAGGAAATAACACTTGCAATTGCAAAACTTGTTTTTACATATACTTTGTCGAAAGTAAAATACATAATTGAAATTATTTTAAGTGTCCAAGACACGACTCTAACTACATCATCCTTCATCTGTGATGATCTTCATGCTGCTTCAGGATTTTAGAACTTGAAGTATTCAGGATTGGTGAAGAGATCTCGAACTTGGAACGAGAATTTGCATTCTTAATGATCTTTGTATCCTTGGCGAACTTCAACCTTATCACAGGCTTGGAGTAGTGCCATTTCTTTAGGAAGTTCTTCTCTTCGTTGCGTCCTTTTTCCATGCTTGATTCACTTTGTCCCTAGATGGTTTCATGAGGATTATTAACCTTCGAGGTGCTCCATGAATTACTATTGTATCTCTTCTTCTTTTGTTCACTGATGAAGAACCCACAACACCTTATTCAAGATGAAATTGTTATAAAACAATGCCCATGCCTTGATTTATTGGTTTGATAAATCATGTGTGTAAACAAGACTGACAAGGGAAGGGATAATTTGTGCAAAAATGGGCTCACAAGTGAATTTCGGGTTTTGGAAGGCTGACAACAAGTAAGGTATAATCGGGATTTTGGGAAGCCATTGCAATTTAAAAGTGCAAGGTAGGAAAAATAAGAGGTCTTTGCTAGTTTATCATTTTAACTTGTAACCTTGGTCAAAATCTCCTACTTGTAATCAGATTATGAAAACCCGATTTTCAGCCAAGGGCATCATTTTTGTAGAAAATGATAATGATGATGAAGAAAAATGGTAACGGCAAGTGAATGAAAAGTGAAATGGAAAGGCGAATGAAAGAGAAAGAAAAACGTTTTTGTGAATGAAGGGCGAATGAAGTATGATGGTGTATGAAAGAGACATGAATGAAGGGTTTGTGAAATGGAAAAACGCATTTTCAGCCATACATTTTTTAAATAATATGCAATCTCAATCTCCATAGAAAGGCAACCCAAGAACAAAAGATTTAAAGCAACAAAAACAGAAAAATAAAAAGAAACAAAGAACATACCGTAACAAGAGTTTACAAACCAAAATAAAGGAAAATAAATAAATAAATAAAACCCTAGGTGCCTTGAACAAACTTAAATCTGCAAAAACGTGGAAATGGTAGAGCAAAAATGGGAAATTTAATAAAGTTGCAGACCTTGCCAAGTGTTCTTCATGCCAAAATCTCTTCAATCGGGGTACATATGAGCAAAAGCAAGCTACAAAATTCACAAAAACACTTGCAAAACTCATTTCGGGTTTTTAGAGACTCATTGCAATTGAAAAATGACTTGTAAAACTTCAAAAATGCCTTTTACTTGCATTTCGGGTTTTTAGAGACTCATTGCAATTGAAAAATGACTTGTAAAACTTCAAAAATACCTTTTACTTGCATTTCGGGTTTTTAAAGCCATATGACAATTTTGCTTTTTGTCAAAAATGAAGACTTCAAACAAATTCGGGTTTTTGAGTCACTTAAGCAATTTCGGAACTTTTGAAAGTTTTAGCAATTTTGCTTTTTTGCAATTTCGGGATTTTTTGGAGCTTTAGCAATTTCGGGATTTTTTGGACATTTAGCAATTTTGCTTTTTTGCCAAAAAGTTCCTACAACTTAAAATTAAAACAAAAAGTAACTGCAATAGGAGCAAAAAGTTCCTACAACTTAAAATTAAAACAAAAAGTAAATTGCAATAGGAGCAAAAAGTTCCTACAACTTAAAATTAAAACAAAAAGTAAATTGCAATAGGAGCAAAAAGTTCCTACAACTTAAAATTAAAACAAAAAGTAACTGCAATAGGAGCAAAAAGTTCCTACAACTTAAAATTAAAACAAAAAGTAAATTGCAATAGGAGCAAAAAGTTCCTACAACTTAAAATTAAAACAAAAAGTAACTGCAATAGGAAAACAAAACCCCTACTTGCAGTGATGCCCCAAAAACCCGAAATTGACCAAAAACACACTAAAAATGACTCAGAATTTCACGAAAACGGACGAGGGTGAGTAAAAAGTGCTAACCCAAAGGACTATAGACCTAAAATTGAAATTTTCTAACCTTTGCACCTTGTAAAACGTGCCTTAGAAGAGAAAATCTTCAAATTTTATTAAAATTTTGATAAGTTGTCCCAAATTTTAACAAGTCAAAAATGAGGGACAACATATTTATCGTCTAACCTATATCCTATACTAAGATATAATATTCCAATAGTCTCCCCCTTATTACATCAATCTAAACCAAGGATGGAACACTACATAGACTGAACAGAGCAGCCCATCTAGAAATTTGATGAAACACCTCCACTAAATCTCCCCCTCAATCAAGATGCAACAAATTGACTGCATTAGTGGATGCCCTGACCATCCAACAATACCTTTGAGTCAAAAACTACTCAACTATTCACAAGTAGTACACCTCTCCTCTTGTGAATCAAGAAATACTCAAGTATCTACAAAAATACCATTCTATGAGTGAATTGAGACACACTCAATTATCCATAGCAACAACACTTCTTCTTATGTGAATCAAGCCATACTCAACTAACCACATACACACCTCTCGATCTATCATTCGACATAATCAACCATCCATTGATACAAATCACCAAGTTTGTGGATCAAGACATAATCAACCTTCTACAAATACAATGAAATTGTCAAGCCTCCTTGCTCCAAGAATAGACACAAATACAGTGGTGCTTCTAAAACAATCTACAATCTCCAAGTGAAAAGCTATGTCAAGATTTCAAAAACTTTCAACCTCTTTTGTCATCTAGCCTCCTTTGTTGACTTGTTATCTTTATCTACTTAATGTCTCATTTGAATATTAATAAATTGTGTTATGTATAGTAAAAGAAAGCTATTGAAGTTGGCATAGCTAGTTCTCTTACCTTACAAATCATGTCCTTAATCTATAGGTGATTGACTCCTTTCTGTCCACTACAGAGTAAGGTATGTTTCATGAAAGTTGCAAACCCACCGCTTGGTTGCAAACCAATTGGTTTAATGTTTTAATGCAGCAGATTGAATTTGTATTTGTAGCACTCCTGGAATGAATCTGCGCTTTATACATGTGGGAATCAAATCCACAAAGATTTGAATATATCAAATTACGGGCACTCTAGTTTAAGCTGGCACAACCACCAAGCAAGCCTATTATGTAATATATAAATCCGCAATCTAAACTTCGATACTACTGTCAATGAAATTAGTTTACTTTGATGCAATTCAATTTATTCCCATTCACAAATAGGAAAATGCAAAGTATTTTAGCACATTATATTCTCCATTTTGGCATTTCCATGAACAGCATATCAGCAATTATTGTTTCCTAGAATAATAGCCTTTACCATCAAAGGAAATAGATATTCATGGGTAACATCTCCCTCCCCGGATCCTCACACCTCTATTTCGCCCTCCTCTGTTGTGCAAACTCATATTAGAGGGTAACTACAATTTGTGCAAAAATTTTGCGAACCCTTTCCATGTATGTAGCAATTTTTGCAAGGAGTGGATTCTTTCCCTCGATCCTGTGGCTGACTTAGGGTTTGCCTTTGTTCCTGCTGCGTCACCCAGAAAGAACATTTCTATTGCTCCAGATCCCCCACCCCCTCCAATGGTTACCCCTCCCGATTTGTGCTCCTCCTGGCTTTTGGGCGACTAAAGGTGCATTTGGTCTCTAAGCCTATCGATTTTCATATATCTAATGAGTGCATAAGGAAAGCCTCCTTAGACATTGGCTCAGGGTCCTTGATCTTCATATCTATGGTACGGCAACCTCCTGTTAATGATTTCACTGCCTAGTGCAAGAGCTCTTGGGACAACTTGCCTCCCCCTTTTGTGGAATTGTTGGATTATGGTTTCTTTTTGGTCACCTTTCAAAATTCTAAGGATTGCAAGTTTGTTCTAGAGAATGGACCATGGTTTTTTGGTAGATCTGGCTTATGCATGACCCCATGGTCCTCTTTCTTTGACCCTGCAAAGTTCCAAATTTCTTCCATTCCGATTTGGTTGCGCTAATACAATCTGCCTCTAGTTATGCGAAATCCAACTCAAATCGAATCCTTTGTCAACCAATTTGTCACCTTCATTAAAATTAAGGATGGGGCTGATCCCAAAAGGTATTCTAGAGTTTGTGCACTGATTCGAATCAACTGGTCTCTTGGATCTTGGATACAATATATTAATTATGAAGGACTTCCTAAGAGATGCTTTAGGTGCAATCAACTCAGCCATAAGATTGTCGGTTGCCAATCTAAAATCAGCAATGGCCACTGGGCCATCAATCTCAAGAAATGGGTTCGCAAGGAGGGCAGTCCTGACGCAGATTTTGTTTGGAGAAATAATGGTATGTTCTTGGACCACCGCTCCTCATCTTTCCCTGAAGATGGGGCTCATGAGCACTCTGAAAACAATTCCCTTCCAACCAGTGGGGCTGAGGATGCACAGCACCAGCAAGTGAATATGGATCAGCAACTGAATTTAGGGGCCTCAGTGAATGAGGAGTTGGGTTTGGTTCTTTCAAGTGACCATGATCCTTTGGATCAAGCGGATGCCCCTACTTGCTTAAAGAGTTGCAACATTCCCCAAACAGCTGGAAGGGATACAATTTTGGTTAAGGGTGGCAAGCGTAGGGGAAGGAAAACTAAAGCTGAGAAACTGAGATTGGATGCCCTGGATGCGATTGATGAAGGCACTCAGTGGACGATGGAAGAGCTTCTAACCAGGAGCAAAAGAAAACAAAAGAAAGGCTGATCTCTTGAGGCTCTATTGGTTTCCAGTATATCTTTGTTGGTCTTTTTATGTCTCTGTGTTGTCTCTTTCTCTATTCCCTCTCCTCTTTTCTGCTCCCTACTTTTGAGTCTGAAGCATTCTTATTTTTATGTTCATTTATGTTATATGGGAGTGGGCCCTTGACCCATAACTTACAGATAAAAAAAATATAGATATTCATGGGTGACACTCTTCGACATAAAATTTGGAAAGAGAAATTCATGAAATCCTTCAAATTCCTTTCACGCGGCTTTAATATCTACAGCTAAAACAAATACGGACAAACAACCTTACTAAATATTTGAAAAAAATATGAAGAATCCTCAAAGGTCGTATTCTCTCATGCTAACTTCACCCACACAACCACCTACATTTCTTCTATCCATCTTTCTCTTCCAAATGTTGTGGCTCTAATAAAAACTTGAAAAATGGAAAAGCATAAAATTGAGATTACACCATGATACACACACAAAATAATATACAATATTATATCATGATGAACCTAAGAGGATTTATGGGTGAGGGGCCTAGCTTGATTGGCTAAAGCGTCATGTTGCAGGCAAGAGGTCACGAGGTCTAGTCTCACCCCATCCCCGTGGTGTCGAAGGGTGTGTCGCACCAACATCACCAATCACATGCAAATAAATAAATTCTAAAAGGATTTAAAATTTGCTTGTGTTGTTTTTAATAAGGCTCTTCCTTTTTAACAACCTAACAATTATCTATACAACTTTTTATCATAAAAATAACCCCCGCTTAATTATTAATATATTAATATATATTAAGATGTAATATTCCAACACAATGGTTGGGTCCAAGTATTTTAGGTGCAGGGTAAATGTTCCTACATCTAGAGTCCATAATTGAAAAGTCAAAATCCCTACTTTAACCATTACTAAGCTATTTTTAATTTTCATTTAAATATTTGTTTAAAGCCAAATATATATCTTTAAATTAATCCGTAGGAAGCTAAGATTATCAATAGTGTCTATTAAATTACCCTTCTTTAAAAGTGAAAATCTTATTGCAAGTCTTGACTATTGATAGTCTAATACTAGCACCACAGCAAATACATATTCAATTAGATATTTATATATAATGAAAAACTCCATTCAAATTTTTTACATTATGTATACATGTAAATTATGTTTATAGTTTTGAGTTTTTCAATCTTAAAGAGTTTTTTCATATAATTTCAATAACAATTCCTCTATACATACAATCTCATACATTGTGTATACATGTAAATTATGTTTATAGTTTTGAGTTTTAGATCTTATGGAGCTTCCCCATATGATTTCAATAGCAAGTCCACCATATATATAATTTGGTTTGAGTTGTCATAAAATGGACAAGTAAAATTGCTAATAGGACCTATAGCAAAATAATCCTTCAAATTATAAATATTTGATTTGGTCTAAGACTTCAAGGTAAATACTAAAGGTTTCGTTGTGAAGCTTTCAACATCTAGAGGGTTAGATGTCTTGGGCACAATGTCCAATTTCTAGTATTTAGGGCATAAAGAAGTTTGTGTAGCATGTCATTAATTTCCCTTAGAAATCAGCCTGACCTCCCTTTTTTTTAGCTCATTCTGATCATTTGACCTCGTGCAAATCTGTCCCTTTTTTGCTCTATGGCTTAATAAGCCATGGTGCCTAACTCATAAACTCCCTACATTTGGATTTACGTATGTAGAATTTAACTTATTCAAGCCTGCAAGGGAAGCCTCAACAGCTTTTTTTATATTTTTAATATTTCCTACTAAGAAAATCCTAATAAACCATGTGTTTTGTTCTCATTGGCCCTTGATAACTTGTCTAGTGACTTTACATATAATTTGTGTTCACCGCCTCAATGAACAACGTATTAGTCTGAAAATCCTGATAAACCATTTGTTTTGTTCTCATTGGCCCTTGATAACTTGTCTAGTGAAGTTACGAATAATTTGTGTTTGCCGCCTCAATGAACGTATTAGTCTCCACATGTTGGTTGTGATCGCCCATTTGGTTGGTCATTGGGCCAAGGCCTAGTACCCAAAAGCCTTCAACTAGAAAAGGCATAGTTTGAAATTTTTTATCACCAAATATAATCTTATTCAAAAAATTTGCAACTATACAGAATTATTTTCAAAAAACCATATAGAACTATTTTTAAAATGCCTTTATTATTTTCTTACAAATCCATGGAATTAATTATGCACAAAAATCTACTCCTTCCAAGCATTAAAAATATTAAGGTTATCTTCACCCACAACCTAATGACTAGGCTTTGATACCAAAGGAAGAAAAGTTTGCATCAATATAAAACTATTCCCACAAAACTTCATGAGTGAAAATATGCAAAAGAATAGACAAACATACAAATAAGATAACACGAGATATATTGCAAAAAATTCATACGAGGAAAAAACCAAGCCTCCATAACTATCCACACAATTTATTCTCATTAATAAATATTACACTACAAATACATAGTCTTCGTGAATATGTCCAAAACATCAATCTCTCTACTTGCACCCCATGTGAACAAGTAAATAAAAATTATTTGACCTATAAAAGATGCTCAATCAATCTTAGCCAACAAGCAAAAGGTTATAGAAAAAAGAGACTGACAAAAAGAGAAAAAATGTGATAAATAGAGAGGGAGAGAATGACAATTCTACAATCAAAGATAAAAGAGACTGACAAAAAGAGAAAAAATGTGATAAATAGAGGGAGGGAGAGAATGACAGATCTACAATCAAAGAAAAAAAAGAAAAAAAAATGGCAAAGAAATGAAAAAAGAGAAATATTAAAAATAGATGGGGAGAATAAAACAAATAGAGAGTGAAAGAGCAAGCAAGCAAGAAAAAGACACTAAAAAGAAAGAAATTGAGAAAAAATATAAAAATGTGAAAATATAGAAATGGGCAAGGAAGGTAAATTGACAAAGAGAGATAATTGAGAGGATGAGAAAAATAAATAACAAATAAAAGAAAGATATATGGGTGAAAGAAAATAAAGAAATATTTTTATTGGTGAAGCCATAGTTTCTAGATTCCAATCATGTGACAAAGAATTCCTTGGTTTTACCAATTTCGATTAATTATTTTCCATCCATCTTTAGTTTTGGGTTGATTCTATAATACACCTATCTTTCCCTTTGTAATAGTGTTATGCAAATGTCATGAAAAAGGATAGAAATTCTTCCAAGGCACCTTTGATATAATGGCAGAGAAAAAGTATGCTATGTTACTTAATACAAATGGATTGATGATGTATCAATCAATAGGCACACTAAAATCACAATGAGTTTTTTGTAAACTAGCTTCCAATTGATCAAAATATTTCAACCCAAATCCCTTTCAAAAATGATAAAAAGGTATGAATTTTTTCTTCTTTTTAAGTTGACTCTGAGGTATCCCTACAACCTAGCCCAACACCCAATCCACCTTACCTTGGTCTTACATTCTGCCAAGTTGGGGTTGGAAAGGGGTGAGTTGGATCACAAGGTTAGAAATTCTTCCAACAAACCTTTAATCGAAAGGGCGGAAGAGAAGGATACTAAGTTAATACGAATGAATTGTTGGTGTATCAATCGACAGGTACACTAAAATCATATTATATTTTTTTTGTAAATTGGTCTCCAATTAATCAAAATATTCCAATCCAAACCCCTTTCAAAGACAATAAAAAGGTATGAACTTCTATTTCTTTTTTTTTTGTTGACTTGAATGTATCCCTGCAACCCAGCCCAACGTCCAACCTGCCTTACCTTGGTCTTACGTTCTGCCAAGTTGGAGTCGAAAAGGGGGTGAGTTGAGCCACAGAGATAAAAATTCTTCTAAGGCAGAGGAAAATGATGTTATGTTCCTTAATACGAATGGATTGTTGGTCTATCAATCAATAGGTACACTAAAAAATAAAATCACATTATAATTTTTTTATAAATTGGCCTCCAATTAATCAAAATATTCTAATCCAAACCCTTTTCAAAGATGATAAAAAGGTATGAACTTTTATTTCTTTTTTTTTGTTGACTCAGGTGTATCCCTATGACCCAGCTCAACGCCCAACCCACCTTACCTTGGTCTTACATTCTGCCAAGTTGGGGTCGGAAAGGGGTGAGTTGGGTCATACGCATAAAAATTCTTCTAAGACACATTTGATCCAAAGGGTAGCGGAGGATGCTATGTTAATACAAATGGATTGTTAGTGTATTAATCAAGTACACTAAAATCATGTTATAATTTTTTTGTAAATTGGCCTCTGATTAATCAAAATATTTCAATCCAAACCCCTTTCAAAGATAATAAAAAGGTATGGACTTCTCTGTCTCTTCTTTTTTTTTGTTGACTCAGGGGTATCCCTGTGACTCAGCCCAATGCCCAACCCACCTTACCTTGGTCTTACATTCTGCCAAGTTGGGGTCGGAAAAGGGTGAGTTGGGTCACAAGGATAGAAAATTTTTTAAGGCACTTTTGATCCAAAGGGCGAATGAGAAGTATGTTATGTTACTTAATACGAATGGATTGTTAGTGTATCAATCAACAAGTACACTAAAATCACCTTATGGTTCTTTTGTAAATTGGCCTCAATTAATGAAAATATCCAATCCAAACCCCTTTCAAAGATGATAAAAAGGTATTAATTTCTCTTCTTTTTTTGTTGACTCAAGAGTATCCCTGTGACCCAATCCAATGCCCAACCCACCTTACCTTGGTCTTACATTCTACCAAATTGGGGTTGGAAAGGGGTGAGCTAGGTCACAGGGATAGAAATTATAATATTATTCTAAAGTACCTTTGATCCAAAGGGTAGAGGAGAAGGATGTTATGTTACTTAATACGAATGGATTGTTGGTGTATCAATCAACAGATACAATAAAATCAAATTATGATTTTTTTGTAAATTGGCTTCCAATTAATTAAAACATTTCAATCCAAACCCCTTTCAAAGACGATAAAAAAATATGAACTTCTATTTCTTCATTTTTGTTGACTCAAGGGTATTCCTACGACCTAACCCAGCACCCAACTCGTCTGTAATGTCCCCTTTCCAAGCCTGACATTTCCAGTGACCGTTAGACTTTCCTTGGGAAGCCGAAGGCTAGTCGGAAGTTAAAATTAGGGTTTCCTAATTTTGAGGAGGTCATTGTTCAGAGATGGTGGATTAAATGGCGGATTCCTTCTGGGTTTTCAGAGGGCTTCGCAGTGGTATGTTCATCTCGGCATTCAGAGCACTTTTTGGAATTTACTATTTTTAGTAAATTCTATTTTTGGCAGCTTTCCAGATGAGCTCAGGTTGGTTGACTTCCGGCTTCAGAATGATCATTTGACTTCTTCAGTATTGGCTTCAGGGCACTGTCGGAGAAATAAGTTAAGTCATTTAAATTAAAAAGTCACGTTTTAATTATTATAATTTAACGTTGACCCTTGGCTTAGAATTAATGACTTAATGTTGTGTTTAAAAGTGGGCCCTTGAGGGTGGCGCCATCATTAAGAGATGAATTGATTATTCCCTAAGTCAAAGTAAGGGTATGAGGGGCGCATATTTCAAGAATGATATTTAATTAAAATGTCAAACTAAAGCCTTGAAGGAAAAGTACGCCCATCCTTGAAGGGATTGGGTTTTGACCTAAAAGCTCATTTTAGGGTTTGGTCAAGTCAACGGAAGAATTATAAAAGGGAGTCTTGGTGCATCATTTCTTCATCTTGAAAAAATACACCGTTATGCTGCCGAATTGACTCTGGATCACTTCGAGGGATGAAGACCTCCTAGCATTGGGCATCTCTTCTCGTTTGTAAGACAACGACTAGTGATGATTGTTAGTCTAGTTGTGAGTACTTTGGAGTTCGTGCATTGTAATCAGCATTCATCTGTTTAGGATCAGATTTGGCATGTTAGAGATTTCTGTTTTCTGTATTTTGCTTTAGCAGATTTGTGTGTTCATTTATAAATCAAAAAAGACAAAAAGATAGATTGTGGGTAGTGTCTCATTCCTTCTGTTTTGGCCAAGCGCCCATGTTTGTAAGTTTATAGATTTTTTGAAGCTGATCTGAATTTTAAAATAAGAAATCGCCCCTAGGCTGGGCCGTACCATTTGTCAGTCCTTGGGAATTGTGCATTTATTATATTCTGCAGTTTAAGTCAGTTTTATGATCTGTTTTGGAGCGCCCCTATCTTAGTTGAGTTTTGCAATTGGTATTTAGTATTTTGGAGGAGTATAGAGAAAGTTTCGAGCACTTCAAGGTTTTTTGTGTTGCTGGTAATGCGTTGAAAAGTGCAGGACTGTCACAGCAGATTGGATAAATCTGCATCTTCTATATTGATTGGTGAAGACATTTCTTTCAAGCAACGTGAAGACTTCAAGGAAGATTACCCAAGCTGGAAGAATAAGGTTGGATCTTTAATTCGTGGTTTATGTGATCTTTACTTCCTGCAAATAAGTTCTCGAATATTGCATAACTCTCTTATATACTGATTTATATTGTTAGCAAGATCTCATTTCTTAATTTGTAAGCTGGCAGTAGTACTGACCGCATTATAGATCTTTGCTTTAGCGGATTGTAATAGTCATTTTACCTTCAGCAGTTGCTTTGTTTATTTGATCTCCACCCTATGGTAGCTACTATCCCATTCTGGGTTAGAAAGCACATTCTGGGTGTTGAGAGTTTTTAGCTTTCAGCATTTCCTTCCAAGCATTAGATTCTGTAATCACTCCGTCATATGGTCGCCCCTCACTCCGCATTGGATTGGGTAGCACATACTTGACGTCGAGTTCCTTTCTGTATCTAGATTTAGAAGATCCTCTGACCAATGCTCGCCATCATCGGCGCCATTCTGGTTAGAGTTGCTTTCTTGCACGTTTTGGTTTATCCATCTAACCTTAACGGGTATATGCTTGTAATTTGTAATCTGAATCATTGAAAAACAAAAAAAAATTGGCTCGGTATATTCCAGTGGTATCAGAGCCACGTATCCTGCCATCCTGTGAAATCAGCTTTCTATGAGTGACAGAGAACAGAGGTATCTGGCAAGAGTATACAAGAGAGGCACAGTTCAGACACAGTTGCATCAAGCCCCAGAAGGTCACACAGCTTCCGAGATTTTGAGGGCTAATTGGAAGCCTTCACAAGAAACAGAAATGGGGGATAATGAAAGAGGTTCTGGCAACAGAGGTGACAGTGGGAAGGGTATAGACAATTCAGCCAATCGAGGTCAAGGACTAGATAAAAAGATGGATGCTTTGTTAGATATGTTTTCTCTCATGTTGGGGAGATTGCGTCCCAATACTCCACAAAACAATACAGGGCATGCCGGGGAGCACAGTGCTTCCAATCAGCACAATGGTCATGTTGCCCAGCCTTCAGGGAGCAACACCTACATTTCTGCTAGACCATTCAAACCCACGTTTTTGACACCAGCAATCCCACAGCCTGACCCCGAAGAAAATGTTTCATCCTTGGAGAGGGTGAGGATAGGCCGTACGGAGTATGACACCCTTCCTGATGAAGTAAAACTTGACATGTCCTTCAATGATTACATGGAGTATAGAAGGAAGGATAGAGGCCAAGGGAGAAACTATGATCAAAGAAGAACCCCAGCACAAGGAGATTGGAATCAAGCTCTCAACAAGGTTACGCTTGCCCATTTTGATGGAAGTGATAATAATTCTGCTCGAGCCTGGTTACAAAAACTAGACAACTATTTGGCACTTAGGCCAATGGCTGAAGAAGAAGCGATTAGATTCGCTACGCTACACCTAGATGGGGTGGCGCATGCATGGTGGTACCATGGCCTAGTCACCTTAGGTCATGGGTCTATCACTAGCTACGATGAGTTCACCAATAGACTCATTGAGAGGTTCGAGAAGAAGGACCCAAAAGTGCATTTTAGGGAGTTGGCACAGTTGAGACAATATGGCACTGTGGATGCCTACATAGCTGAGTTTCAAAGACTTTCAGTTATGGTCACTGGAATCACAGAGAGAAGATTAGTAATCCTATTCACTGAAGGATTGATTGAGCCAATCAAGGGTTGGATCAAAGCTTTTGATCCACCGTCCCTACAAGAAGCAATGAAAAAGGCTAGAAACATGGAGTGGGCTGCTCCCAAAGCAAAGTTCCATTCCAAACCAGCTTTTCACAAAGGGGATAGAGGGAAAAAGTTTCATCAGAAGCCTCATCATAAGGAGTTTAAACCACAGAAACCTCATGGCTCAAGATTGGATCCAGAGACTATCAATGAACTCCGAAGGAAGGGGCTATGTTTCCGTTGTTGGGAAAAATGGTCCCAAGATCATGTGTGCCCAAAGGGTGCTAAAATTCATCAAATTGAGTTCTATACAGCTGATGAAAGCAATTCTGATTTTTCTGATCAGCAAGCTGATGTTGAGGACAGCGATGAAGAAAATACTCCAGAAGAGTCTGAAGGTGAAAAAGAAAGTGGTGGTACATTGGCTCAACTTTCGAGCTTCCAAAAGAATGAGCCCTTTAAAGTTCGTGGGATGATCAAAGGGCAACGTATTGTTGCTTTAATTGACACTGGTGCAACACATAACTTCATAGACGAAGTTGTGGTGACAAAGAAAGGATTGCAAACAGAAGACTTTGAAGGGTTCAGAGTTATGGTTGCGGATGGGTTTCACATCTCATGCACCAAGAGGATTTCGAACATGTCAATGCAATTGGGCAATTACGAAGTCAAGGATGACTTCTATGTGGTCAATATTGGAGATACGGATGCTGTCCTTGGCATTCAATGGCTGCGATCTCTTGGAGAGATCTCTCTAAATCTGCAAACTATGAAGTTGAAGTTTCAATCCGATGGGAAGAAGGTGGTGTTGAGAGGAATGTCAAATGGTGGCCCTTGGATTGTTTCGTTCAAGAGGATGGCGAAGTTGATGCGTCATGATCAAGTGGAGTGGGCTGCGGAGTGCATGATTCTTCCAGCTAGTCCAGCTGAAACGAAAATAGAGCATCCTCCAGATATTCAGTCTTTACTCAACAAAAAGAGTAAAGTGTTTGCTGATTTACCGCCTGGACCTCCTCCTGATCGAGGTTCAGAACACATCATAGAGCTCAAGGAAGGAGCTAAACCGGTGATCACAACTCCATACCGGTATCCGAAGAGGCAAAAAGATGAGATCGAGAAGAATATCCGAGAACTTTTGGAGATGGGTTTCATACGCCCAAGCAAGAGCCCCTTTGCATCTGCAGTGGTTCTTGTGAAAAAGAAGGATGGTACCATGCGCATGTGCGTGGACTATCATGCTTTGAACCAAAGCACCATCAAGAATAGATACCCCATTCCCAGAATAGATGAGCTCATTGATGAGCTACATGGGGCTAAGTTCTTTTCGAAGATTGATCTGAGGTCGGGTTACCATCAGATACGAATGAGGGGGTCAGATGTGGAAAAAACAGCTTTCAGATGTCACTATGGCCATTTTGAATTCTTAGTCATGCCATTTGGGTTGACTAACGCTCCGGCAACCTTTCAGTCTTGCATGAACCGTGTCTTCCATAATCAGTTACGAAGGTTTGCGCTGATATTTTTTGATGACATTCTAATCTACAGCAAGACTTGGGAGGATCACCTCAAGCACTTGGAGGAAGTGCTTAGCATCATGGAATCTGAGAGCTTATTTGCCAAAGCTTCCAAATGTGAATTTGGCATGGTGGAGTTACTGTACCTTGGCCACATAATCAGTGCTGAGGGAGTAAAGGTGGATCTGGAAAAAATCAAAGCAGTAGTTGATTGGCCACCTCCCGAGAGTTTGACTCAGTTGAAAGGTTTT
>VDFB02057840.1:0-15760 GCA_007258455.2 Sequoia sempervirens
ATTGAAATTGGATGTATTACATGCCATATGCGCCTAAGTCAACCCTTCATATGCGCCCTTGACAAGAAAGAAGTTGGAGAATTCTCTAAGTGATGAAAATTGGACGGAGACCCCCTTGAATGCGCCCTTGGAGCTGGAATTGAAAGCTTGAACCTCTAAGTGCGCACCACTTCAAAATTCAAAGGAAGCATGTTGATATGCGCCCAAGTGACAAAACTAAAAGCCACCCCTATTATTTGCGCTTGGATGTTCAACCTATCAAATGCGCCTGAGCTTGTGTTAGACAAATCAAAATTTGCATAAGTTACAACCTTGAAGTGGCCCAACTCAAATGTGCCTTAGCAAGTAGGAGGCTTGATAAAGTTTCTAGAGCGTCAAAACTGGAAGCTCAGGGTGTGATATGCGCCTAGTTAAAGAAAAGAGCTGGGAAATATTCTAAGTATAAGAAATTCGAAGCTCCACCTAACAAATGCGCCCCTGAAGGTGGAGATGACTTAAAATCTTTCTAAGGCATGTGGACTGGAGGTTCCATGTGTCATTTACGCCCAAGGATGTTGGAATGGGGTATTTCGCCTAAATCTTGAGATTAAATCTTCAACACATCATTTGCGCCCAATGTGTAAAAGTGAAAGTCAAGACCCTCATATGCACCCAGGCCAAAACTGGAAGTACCAACAGGTAAACACGCCCTAGAAGAGAGAGCATGTTAGGAAAATTTCCAAATCACGAAATTGAAAGCACCCTCTATGTTTTGCGCCTGGGAGCTGAAGGAATGATATGCGCCTAAACCAGGAAAGAGACTTGATAAAAAATTGACTAAGGTACTGAAACTGGAGGTTACCCATGTAAAATGCGCCCAAGCCGAAATGAAAGCTTGACTTGTCATTTGCGCCTGAAGGAAGATATTCTAGATCATGGAATTAAAAGTCGATACCCTCATATGCGCCCCTCTTTCAAATGAATTCGGATTTTGTCTAAGTACTAAAACTGAAAGTTGCTGGTGTCATTTGCGCCTTGAGAAGGCAGGATGAACTTGAAATAGTCTAAGCCGTTAAGAGATTGAGCTTTAAAAATTTTCTAACATATGAATTTGCGCCTCTGAAGGATGAAATTGAGACCTCCACCATGAATTGGCGCCTAGGAGGAAAAGAGATGATTAAAAATTAAAGCTTGGTCTCTCATTAGCGCCCCAATCCAAGTTGAAAGCTCCAGGTGCTAAATGCACCCACAACATTGAAGTTTGACATGTGATTTACGCCCAAGATCAAGATGATTTAAAATCAAAATATGAAGGCAATAAGCATGAAGCACGCCTAAAGAGAGAAATTATTTAAAAAATAAACTAAGAGGCTAATTTAAAAGCTTATGATATAATAATATGCTTCACCTTGAAGGTTGAATTTTAAATTTTAAAAGGGGCGCTTGAAATAAATAAGAAAATCAAGCAAAGGCATTTGGAAGATATAAATAATTTCTCCAGGCGATTAAATGTTAAATTTGCCTAAGCTGGAGAAATTAAATTAATTTAATTAATTTAATTATTTTCCTAAGTCAAATTTTAAATTCCCCCTTTAATTTTAACACTTGAAATTGGACGATTTTAAACATGGGGAATTAATTTCGGAGTTAATTATGGATGGGAAAATGAATTACGCCTAGCCAATTTAAAGTATTGATATCGAATTTTAAAATTGTGCTGATGAAATAAATTAAAATGACATTTAAATTAAAATTTTAATAAATTAAATATGTCATTTTAAAAAGGCAGTTGAGATTACTTCAAATCGGAGTAAAAATTGATTTTTCGAAATTACTGGAGATAACTGGCAGTCGGGAGGGAAATTTTGAATTTAAATCGAGGAAAGAATCTCCCTGAATAGCAAATTGCCATAACAACTCCGCGACGACTGGAATATTCCCTTTTAAATTTGGCAAATGCGTCAGTCATGATGAAGGGAATAAATGGCATCTGCTAAAATTAGCACCAGCTTTTGGCTATAAAACTCTGAAGATTTTCATTCTCATCTCACAAAATTCGAAGCTGGGATTTATGCTGGTGAGTTGAGTTCTGAGATTTAACATTTTTAATTTGAGAGTTGCTGAAAGTGTGAAGTGATAAATTCGATTTTTCAAGAGGATTGAAATTGTTGAAGTCGAAGTTGCTGAGAGTGGATTTCTTGAGTTGCTGAGATTCAGAGTTGCGAAGTGGCTGCGATTTGAAACAAAGTTTGAAGTGTTAAGCGTTTTTATTTCTCCAAATTGCTGAGGTAAGTATTCGAAGTTGCTGAGACTTGATATTTTGCTGAAAGTTAAAATGTGTTTCGAAGTTAAAAGTTGCTGAAAACTAAAATCATTTAATTATGCTGGAGGTAGAAATTGCTTGAATTCGGAATTGATTGAGTTTTAAATTTTCGGAAGTTGCTAAATGTTAAGATCAAATCAGATTTAAATTTGTTGAAGCCTTCGAAGTTGCTGATGTATAACTTTCGAAGTGCTGATTTGAGATTGCTAAAACTTTTCGGAAGTTGCTGATTTATAACCCTCGAAAAGTTGATTTTTAAATTGTTGAGGCTTGCTGATTTGAACTTGCTCGTTTAAAACTTTCGGACTTATTTAAACTCTTCGAAGTTGCTGATGTATAACTGTCGAAGAGCTGATGATTTATAACTTGTCAATTTGCTGATTTAAACCTCTGAAGTTGCTGATGTATAACTTCCGAAGTTGATTTGAAATTTTTAAAGTCGGCTGAAACATTGAAGCGTATGTTGAAGTTGAGATTGCTGGAAATAAATTTCTTTTGGCTGCAAGATTGTTGAAATTCGAAGTTTAAATATATCGAGGTTTGAAATCGAATATTACAGCTGAAGCTACTAACTTGTATTTATTTTCGCAGCCAACTCCGTTCGCCAGCCGTCTCACGTGATTCTTATTTCAAAAAGTTGGAAGTGTAATGTTTTCTTTTTATTTTGCAGATGGCTGATGGACGAAAGGCTGATGTTGCTGGAACCAGCAAGGCTGGAGCAAAGGCTGGGAACAACGAAGCTGGCAAAGAAAACGCCTCCAGGCAGGCAATTATCAAAGGTCTGAAGAAGTCCTTTATTCCTGAGTCAAAGATCGTGTCGAAGTTTGGTAACTTGACAGACACCAACCTCGGGTCTTTCAACCTCGAGGCTTTCGTGCGCAGAATGTATGGGCAAGGTGGAAATTTTCCGACGGATGCGTCACGCAACATCGTCAAGAGTGGGTTATACGCAGCAGCCGGATTCCAGCTAGCAGTCCGTTGTCCGGAGCTAATCCTGGAATGCGCCAACTTTTACAACTCCGAGGATCGGACTATCAGTTCTCCGGATGGTATGATCATGGCCAACTTCGCTCCCGATGCAATTGGCGAAGCGTTTGGCATACTGGCTACTGACAATATGTTGTATAAATCCAAGGCAAAGGCTGACAAGATGTACGCCAAAACCTTCGAAAAGTGCATGAAGAGAATCAATACCACGTGGATGCGGAAACCAAAGCCACCTGCTGCCAGGCTGCCGAAACAGATAATCTCAGAAGAACTAAAACAGGAGTATTGCGACATCATTATGCTTCTTGGCAGAGTTAACGGCAGCCCACAGTCATTCGTATTCGAGCCATGGATGTTCTTCTACATCAGCGTGGTGCTCGAAGGGAAAGAGCGAGTAAACTGGGCGCAGATGATAAGTGATAATATCGATGAACAGTTCCGGAGTCTCAGGAGAACAAAAACATTTTACATGAGCTCGTATGTTATTTACATGCTTGCTCGAATGACCAAGTATAGAGGATTGGCGTACCAGGAGCCAATTGGCTGTGGATACAGTCAGTTCAAGATTCACCAATCCTGCAGACAGTTACATCTCACGCACACTGGTGACTTCCAGAGAGTAAATGATGCGTTCACCATGTATATCACGAGAACCCTTCAGCAGAGGCTATAGCAGAGGATATCCAAGGAGGCTCAAATGCTGATAGAAGAGTATGGGTGTTGGTTCGTCCAATTCCCGAAATTTACCTATTTGAGGCTGCCGGGGTACGATTCATATGTCTACAAACTACCTAGGTACCCCACCAACAGAATGATACTACTTGAATTGTCTAGGCAATTGGTGGCCTACAACAAAATCATAAGGCGAAAGAAGAAGGGAGGCTTGCATTTTCCCATTGTGTTGGGAAATTCACTCGAAGAATGCCCTACTTTGCAGGCAGCCAAAGAGGCCGAAGATGAACTGAAATTCTACAAGCTGACTCTTCATACCAGCCGGCAGGATTTCGATCCTCGGGGAAAGATTGGCACAGTGCAAGGCGTCGATTACAGACACAGAGCTCACCTGGAAGATTTCTGGGCGAATGCTAGAAGTGAGGATGAAATTAGAAAAAGAATGTTTTCAAGGCTGCCGCTCAAGTTGATTAGAGAGTGTGAAGTGATCCGGGTGCCAGATCAAGTCGAGGATACCAGGATAACTCATCCAGATTATGAAGTAGTAAAGAATACTCCGATTCCACCAGTAGATTGGGCCGAACCAGAGATTGCGGATTTAGACACTCTGTCTATTCCCGTCTTGACCTTTATGAGGGCTTGGGTGGATGAGCGTGTTAACAGATTAAGGAGAAGGTCAGTTGCCCTCACATATGACCTCATGGGTGATAAAAGGCCGCCGGTGTTAGCGAAAAGGAAGAAACAGATCACACGAGGCCCAGAATCCAAAAGGGAGCCCGTTCAGCCAGACCCTCAAGGATCGGAAGACACGTCATCTACCCAGTTGGTGTCCCATTCCTCTAGTGTGTGCGAAGTTTCATTATTTGCTAATCAGAGGGCTCGAGGGAATGAAGAGCCAGAGGTCGGGGAAGTTAACCAACCAATGCCGGGAGGAATAGATACTCAGAGTGTCAATGATCCTGAAGGTGCCAGTAAGCCAGATGAAGGGGAAGAAACGGATATGGACACCCACTTCGATTTTTCCTTCAGAGATGAAGACGTTGGAGCTCACGAGGAAAGTGATCAAAATGTTGAAATAATTGAGCCTCAATAGAATATTGCTCGAGAGGAAGTTCGGGAAGTGGAGGCAACTGAAGAGCAGCCCCTCATCATTTACGACATTCAGCGCAATTGGCTATCACAGGCGATCAGGAGGGACCAGGATGATGATGCCGACTTGGCGGTTGAAATGGAAGAACTCTTAAACAGAACAAGCAAGTCTCCGAAAAGGAAGAGGGCAAGAAAGTATACGAGGATGGAAACTAATGAGGCAGGTTCCCGCAACCTTCATATTGCTGTCCCAAGGGAAGACCATGATTTGAGTGATGCAATGCCGGAGAATTACACGATCACCACAGTTGAGTTGGGACGTCCTTCCGGAGCGCAAGTGGTGGAGGAAGCTGAAAGTTCATTTCAGGCATTGAAGGATAGGTTGGTGAAGAAGGAAGGAAAGTACAAGAGATTGAAGAAAGAGCACAAGGCGTTGGTTGAGTATGTACAACATCTCGCACATCCTGTCGCTCAAGATAATCCAGTGGTAGAGCTTCCGCTTGAGCTACCACGAGAGCCGATCAGTGGACTGGAGGAGATAAGGAGGGCTGTATGAGGAGACAAGTGGATAAATGGTGTCCGCACTGAGGCAGAAAAGTTTATGGCCGATCTTGTCTCAGCATTTTAGAATGCCTCTGGTATCCTTTCACGCCTGGATGATGTTGAGCAAGCTTGGGGAGACACCCATATTTTTCAGGATAAAACTATCCCTCGTCTTGCTGTTTTGATGCGTGTGCCCACGCAGACTTTGGTGAACGAAGGAGTGATCCAGGCAGGTGATAGGTACGATTTTCGTGGGTGGCATTCGGCGGCATTCACTGGGAAGAGTTTCTTTGACACTGCAGCTATGGAGTCCTCCAGGATCAGAAAGGCTATGATGAATATTCACGAGGGAATCCTCAACACGTTGGAGGCAGTGTTCCCCAAAAGAATGACTGCTGAGGAGGTTGAAGTTGAAGGGTTAAAGGCGAGGTTGCAGCCTTTCTTTTCTGAGATGAAGAGGTTCTCTCAGCTGGATTTTGAGAACATGACGACCTTTTTGGCGATTATTCAGAATACACAAGATTCTATCGAAGCTTGGGGGAAGTCCTGTGAAAAACATGAGCAGATGGTAGCCATTCTAGAATATCAGCTGAATCTTACTCCATCAATTTCTGAGGAGGTCGACGCAGTGCTGGCACGATTCATAGCGTACGCGGTCAGAGAGAAGAGCAAAGGAATCTGGGTCATGGACGAGAATCTTCTAGAAGGGTAGTGGGCATTAATTGCTCATAAGTGGTCAAAGGAGGAATTTGCTATTTTGGGAGCATTTATGACACCACTCCTCCTTCTGGCGGTTTTTAGGGCACAACTCGTCTAGGGCTGAGGTGGCTCAATCTGAGCCCTCCGTTGTAATTTAATCTGGACCGTCCATTGGAACCGGCCAGCTATATAAGGGGGAGTCCCCCTCATTTGTAAAGTAATAGTCAGAATCAGAGAGTAGTCAGTATAGTGGATTTGAAGCAGAATAGAGGGTAGAAATTTTAAGATAGAGTAGTCTTCATTTGCATTGTTGAAGAAGAAGGGGAATTCTCCCTTTGAGAATTTTGTAAGAGATTGTCACAAAAGCTATTCATAATAAAGCATTTCATTGATGGTGAATTCGAACTTTGTTTTGAGTAGTTCGTGAGGTTTCTTCTTCCTTTGACTTCAACTAGGACTTAATTTCATGCTAATAGTTAGATATGGATGTTTATGTTTAATGTAAGTGAGCTTCTTTATCCATACCACTAACAATCTTGCTGATGGTAAGCTTGTCTTGTGTGGTCAACTGGAACACTTTGCACTTAACTTCGGTCAAAATTCGTGTGTAGTTATGCATCGTTGTGATGGTAATTGCATTATTGGATTGTGATTTGAACACCTTTCTTATCCTCTGAAGATTGCACTTACTTTGTCGAGGTTGTCCAATAGGAGGCTAGACAACATTTGTTCGAAGTTCATCGAAGTTGAGCATAACACCCATTTGCATTTAGGTTAGAATTTAGAATTTAGAAATCTCTGCAGCCATTCAAATTCCGTATACTTTTTGGTTAGTTTTAGGAAACTTGCACTCCAAAGCCAAATCATTCGCACAAAATCCCTTTCATAACATATATTGGTTGTTACTACACGCATTTTGAACAATTACGTAAGTCCCCTCGTAAGAACACAGCAAATACACATCAACCAAACTGGGTCTATTCGCATTAAAGGAACCTTGGAGTTGAAAGCGTGATCTCACTCGCAATCTTAGCACGCTGAATACTTTGTTCAAGAGAGAATAGGGTGTCCGTTTGGGAAACTTTGTTCTGCTGATTGGTGCGGTCATAAAAATCACATCAACAAGTAATCACGGGGCGTGGTTTCTTTGACGCAGCACAGGCGGATTCAGCTAGAGTCAGGAAAACAATGACAAATATCATTGATGGAGTCCAAAACACTTTGGAGGCAATCTTTGCTAGACGGCTGAATCCCGATGAGGTGACTACTGATAATTTGAGGGGTAGGTTGGCACCTTTCTTCTCAGAGGTGAAGGCCTTTGTGCAGGAGGACTTTGAAAACACTTCTACTTTCTCCAGCTTGATCCAGAGCACGCAAGATGCCTTAGTTGCTTGGAGAAAATCTTGCACACGGCACGAGCAGTTAGTCACAGTGTTAGAGTTCCAGCTTGATTGCATTCCACCGATTTCAGTTCAGGAGGTCTAGGCTGTACTTGCTAGATTCATTGAATTTGCTGCTAGAGAAAAGGAGAATGGGAATGCACTTCTGGATGATGATCTTCTAGAAGACTGATTGTGGGCATTAATTTCCTTTACTATTTTGGGAGTGAGTGGGAATCTTTGATTCATTTAATGTACCACTCCCTATTTTGGCAGTTTTTAGGGTTAGGGCTGAGGTGGCTCAATCTGAGCCTTTGATTTGATTGTAATCCAAGCCGTCCATTGGAATGGGCCAACTATAAAAGGGGGAGTCCCCTTCATTTGTAATTCATTAGAATTAGAAAATTCGAAGTTAGACACTAGATTAGACTAGAGAGTAGAGCAGAGAGGTATTTTGTTTCATAGCTTAACATAGTTTGGAGGAGAAGGAAATTTTTCCTCTAGAAACTTTTGTAAGAGATTTTTGTGTAACACTTTCATAATAGAAGATCTTTTCATTGATGGTGAAATTCGTTGTGGATAGCTAGCAAGGTTTCTTCATCCCTTCAATTCGAAGTAGCGTAAAATAACTTAAAGTAGTTTAAGAATAGCATTTCCATTTCATGCAAGTAGATATTAGTGTTGGGTTTGTGGTGTTGATCAAAACAACTTCGTTTCATTCCATACCACTAGCAGCTTGCTGGCGGCAAGTTTGCCTTGCGTGGTCAATTGGAACATTTCATAAACTTAACTTCAGTTGCAATTCGTATTTTGGTATGCGTCATCTTCATGGTATCTTGATGCTGGATTGTAATTTTAAAATTTCTCGTTATCCCCTTGAAGATTGCACCATATTTGTGTAAGCTATCCAGCGTGAGGTGGAGCAGAGTTTCGTTGAAGCTGTCGAGATTGATCCCACATTCCACCTTAGAGTAGAATCTAGAAACTTCCTACCCTTACACTCAATTCAATTCTGTTCATCTTTGGTTAGTGTTGATGTGTTTTCCGTGATCGCACCAACGCAGAATAAAGTCGCCAACGGCTACCCTATTCTCTCTTGATCAAAGTATCCAGCATGCTAAGATTGCGAGAGAGTTCGTGCCTTCAACTCCAAGGTTCTTTTAATGCGAATAGGCTCAGTTGGCTCAATGTGATTTGCTGGTATTTCAAGGGGACTTGTTGTGACCTTTTCACACATCGCCCCATTCAAGATGGGGACCCCCTAATTTTTGCTCCGTTCCGGTCTTTTGGCTTGGGTTTTTCCTCTCTCTCTCGCTCTGTCTCCTTTCTGGTGTCCGTCTTCCGGGGGTTGTGTCGTCTTTGAGCTTAAACGTGAAAATATTGGCCAAGTTTAAAATTAGGGTTTCATCATTTTTGGTCAATTCAAGGTCAAGTAAAGCGAGAAAATTGAAAATTGAACTTAACAATATTGTCAGCAGGCATCCAGCGGGCTTCCAGCCAGTTTTCATTGAGTTCCGAGGTACTTACTATTTTTAGTAAGTCTGCTATTCAGAGCAATTTATCAGCTATTTTGAGATTCCGATCATCACACTGCATTCAGAGTGTACCAGGCTGCTTGCATGCCAAATTTGAGCAAAAACGGACGACTTACTATTTTTAGCAGTCCGGCTTCCAGGGCTAATTTCAGGGTCCAGATGCAGAGATTTTCTTTGCATGTCCGGATATTCCTTCTGGGTTTTTCGGGACCTTCGCGACGATGTAGCATGCAAGTCGAGATGACCACTTTCAGGATTCAGCCTTCCGAGGCTATTTTTAGGGTTTGCATGTCGAGCTTTTCTTTGCATGTCAGGTGATTCCTGATGGGTTTTTCGAGAGCTTCGCGATGGTGTGACATGCAAACGAGAATTCTCACTCATTAAAGGAACTTGCTATTTTATGGTGTGTCGGCGGTAGCTTCGGGATTGGGATCCGCGAGTACGTCGCTGCAAACAGGAGCAAAGGAGAGTTTTTGATCGCGATGCAATGCAAATTAGGGGTTTTACGAGCCCAAAATAGGCATCAAAATCAAAATCTTCGAAAACCGATGTAAACCATCACGTCGGCCGTTCTTCAAGCTATCTACTGCGAAATTTCAAGTCAAACGGAGCACTTACTATTTATAGTAAGTCAAATTGGAAACGTGCTAAAATAGTAAATCAGGACATCGCATTAGTGACCGGCAAAGTCACGTGGTGAGGAGCAGCCTCATCAAAATTTCACGTCGATCGGAGCTTGGGAGCTATCAGAATCAAGAGCTTACTATTTTTAGTAAGCCACCCTCAGAAACATGCTATAAATAGCAGGGTGACTAAAAGTTGCAGTGTCGACAAGTTGATAAAGGCATGAAGACGCTATGTTTAAAATTTCAGGCCATTCCAAGCTTCAGAAGTCCAAATTCAGAGAATTTACTATAAATAGCAGGGCACGTAGGCTGGCGAGGATGATGAAAAATTTGTCTAAGTCTGAAACTTCGTCTGGCAGGCATGGAGAAATCCGCCCATCTCAGCTAGAGGCATGAAAAATTTCTAAGTGTGAGTTTATCCACCACCCAGGGCAAAATGCGCCCAAGGCAGAGAAGTCAAAGAAAGTCAACAGAATTTCATCCTGCTCAGGGGTCCAAATGCGCCCAAAATAAAAGAGGAAAAAGTTGAAAAAGTTTCTAAGTATGAGAAATCCGCCTCAGGGGTCAAAATGTGCCCATCCTTCACAAGCATGAAAATGCGTCCAACTTTCAAAGAGTCAACAAGGTCAAAGCAAACTCGTCCTTCTTCAAGGCTAAAATGCGCCCAAACTGGGCCATGTAAGGACAAAAATCGGAAGTTGAGGGGTCACCCAAAGATGTTGGAGATTTCATCCTCCACTAGTATGAAAATGCGCCCAACTTGCATGCTCGTCCTCCTCACCCTCCTAAATGCGCCCAAATGAGCTCACATGAAGACAAAAAACGGAAGTTGAAAAGTCAAGGCATTTGCAAGTTCGTCCTCCTCCTACAAGGAAATGCGCCCATGTTTGCATGTGAAAAGTAATTAAGGGTGGTGAATAAGGCGAAAATGTTACCAAGACATGGTGAAAGATGGTAAAAGAAAGGCGTCATCCCTCTTCATGTGTAAAATGCACCCAAGGTAAGTTAAGTATGATATGCGCCAAGGGTGGTGAAGGAAAGGTGGTGGGCGTGATTTTTTTAAATTCCCTCTCAAGGTGTGATGTGCGCCTAAGGTTATAGGTGTTAGAAATATCTTGCTAGGCGTTGAAGGTGATGTATTGTTAGAAAATGCTAGGCGTTGGAAAATATTTGAAGGTGTTAAGAGTTAAAGTGAGGTGTGCGCCTATGTTGAGGGAGTTATAAGGTGATTTTAAAAATCTTGAAGGAGTTGAAATATTTTTGAAGTGTGCTAGGCGCCTCAGGTAAGAAATGAAATATTTTCTAAGTGTTAAAATTATCTAAGGCGTTGGGCTTTTAAATGAACTTTTTCTAAGTGTGAAGTGATACGGGATGAAGTGGAGATAAAATGTACAAGGCATGCCGGGAATGAATAAAAATTTTCTATGAGAAAAAAAATTCCTCTCCACTGGCAATCAACAAAATTTTCTAAGGCAAGTTTTCGAAGGTGCAAGAGGATTTTAAAATATTTTCTAAGGAAGATTATTGAAAATATGCCTAGAACTCAATTGATAAAATTTTCCGAGGCAAGCAACTTTTCTCAGTGATGAAGTCAGAGATGAGGACATTTCAAGTTCTTCAATTTTTTCGAGAGGTCAGAGCTACACAAAGTGATCACAGGCGAAGAACGAGTTTAAAATGATGGAAATGATATTTTTCTAAGGTTCAAAATTCGAAAATTTAAATGAACCCGTTCGTTGGGTACCCATCGATTCGAGGCGTTCTGAAGAAAATTTGCTTCTGGGTACTGAACATTTGCGATGATGAATGGATTTCCAAGTCTTCTGAGCTTCGCCGACACTTTTTCAGTGAAGAATTTAATCAGTGCTTGAATTGTGAATTTTCCTAAGGGAGAATTTTAAATTTTCTAAGGCAAAAATGGATAAAGTAAGTTTTCAAGATGAATTTTCTTCGAATGATGAATCTGAAGGGAGTTGCCTAGATAAGTTTGTTTAAATTCTTCGAAGATGAATTTTCCAGAGCAGATGATGAAGTTAAAATTTCGAATTCAAGTGACAGAGCTCCGGCTGGTGGATTCAAAAATGGTGAATTTAAATTTAATTTTCGAAACAAATTCAAAGGCGCCAGTCAAAGTCAAGTTTCTAGGAGAATAATATTCCCGACGACTGGAGACAAGTGTCAGAAACACCAGAGAGGGAAAATTCGAATTCTTGAAGTGGAGTAGTGGAGTTTAATGGCACTGGCTAAAATTAACTTCTTCTAGAATTCAAATTTTAGCTATAAAATGGAGAAGTTTTTCACTCACTTTCACAGCTGGAAAGCGAATCTGCTCTGAGAGTGAAGCATTGCAGTGAGTTGCTGAAGTTTGAAAGAGTTCGAATTTTGCCAAGGAGTGCAAGTTGCTGAAGAGGCGCACTTGAGAGTTGATTGAAGTTGCTGAGAAGGAGGCTTGAAAGAGGTGCGCCATTGCTTGAGAAGTACGGCCTTGCTAAGTTGAAGTTTGAAATCTGATTTGCTTGATTGAAGTTGCTTGAAAAGGTACGGCTTTGGGCCTGAATTCTGATTTGCTTAGTTAAAGTTGCTGGTTAAAGGACGCCTTGTATTGAGTTGAAATAGTTGAGAAAAGTACGAACTTGCTAGTGTGAGATTGCTGGTTAGAAGTGTAAAGACATAAAAATCAAGATTGCCGATTGCTGATACGAAGACATAGAAGTTTAAATTGCTGTTTGCTGATACGAGGTAGTTGAGGTTCAATTTGCTGACTGCTGATTGAGAAGTAAAGTCATCAGAGTTCACTTAGAAATCTGTTCTAAGTGTTGGAATTCGAATTTATTCAAGAGAAGAAGCTGAGGTTTGCAAACACGAAAGATATTGCAGCTTCTAGAATTCGACTGCAGCCCCTATCATGCCTTATTTTATTAAATCTAATTGCTGATGAAATGTTTGTTATGTTGCAGATGGCTGAAGCGAGGACAACCGGAAAGGACAATGGTGCCTCCAGACAAGCTGTGATCAAGAAGCTCAGCAAAACATTCACCTTGACAGTTTATTTCAAAGTTGGGCAAGTTAGCGGATCTGAACTGGAGCTCTGTCAACTGGAAACATTCAAACAGTTTGTTGGGACGGAAGTCGCTTCGAACCCGGTCGCCATACTGACATCGTCAGTGGATTATATGCAGCTGCTGGTTTTCCGCCACCTATACAGTGTTCGGAGCTGATTATGGAGTGCGCCAACTGCTACGAGAAACAACACCGGTCGATCACGTCACCAGATGGCCAAGTGCTTGCTAATCTCACTCCGGCAGCCATTGGTGAGGCTTTTGGGATCCCGGTGCACAGAAACATGATTTACAAGTCCATGGAGCGAGCGGAGCGGATGTATGCTTCTGCTTTTGAAACGGTGCATGGATACAATTAACACTCACTGGATGAGCACTCCAAAGCCTTCTCGAACGAAGTTGTCGAAACAGATCATAGCAGAGGACCTGAAACAGGGGTATTGTGATCTTATCATGTTGCTGAGCAGGGTTGGTGGTTGCCCACAGTCTTACATTTTTGGGCCTTGGATGTTTTATTACATCAACCTGGTGTTAGAGGGCAAGGATTATGTCAATTGGGCTGAGATGATTAGTGATAATATACATGAGCAGCTCCTGAGTTTGAGGAGGACTAAAACGTTTTACATGAGCTCCTATCTCATTTATATGTTGGCACGGATGACGAGGTACAGAGGAATTTCTTACAAGGAACCCATCGGTTGTGGCTCCCACCAGTTCAAAATCCATGAGGCGTGTACGCAGTTGCACCTGTCGAGCACAACCTATTATAAGCGTGTCAACGATTCATTCACCATGTACATCACGAGGCTGCTTCAGGAGAGGTTACAGTGCAGAATCTCTAGAAATGCCCAGGAGCTAATTGAAAGGTATGGGGGCTGGTTTATTCAATTTCCGAGATTTTCATACATTAGGCTGCAAGGTTTCTCATACCCATATAGGCTGCCTAAGTACCCAACCGGATAAAATAATAATGCTAGAGATAGCTAGGCGGTTGCTAGCTGACAAAATCGGAAGAAAGAAGAAAGGAGGGATAGGTTCCAATTGTGATGGAGCCTTTCGGATGAGGTTAATCCTTGATCTGACTAGGAAGCTGAAAGTGAGCTTCAATTCTATCATTTCTCATATCACACAAGTAGACAACACTATGACCCGCACCATAACATCAACTGGGTGTTGTCAGAGGAATTCAAACACAAGGCCACCATTGGGGATTATTGGGCTGATGCAGTTGATGAGATTGAAGTGAGAAAGAGGATGTTCTCTAGATTGCCGATTACTCTGATCAGGGAGTGTGAGGTAGTTCGATTCGGACGGTCGTGAATATGGATGTTGTTCATCCGGACTATGCAGCCGTTCGGGACGCTCCACTTCCGCCTGTTGATTGGTCAGAGCCCGAGGTTGCTGATCTTGATACTCTATCCATCCCGGTTATGACATTCACCAGGGCATGGGTTGATAGAAAGGTGAGCAGATTGAAAGGTAGGTCAATTGCCTTGACCTACAACTGGATGGGAGATCACAGGACGCCCACCACAGGAAGGAAGAAACAGATCACAAGAGGACCAGAGTCCAGAAAGAAAGAAATAATTCAGCCGGAACCTCCACGAGTTACAGTAGCAGTACCTTTGGAGACCATCCAAGCATGGGGAGGTGTCTTTGTTTTCGTCCGAGGAGAATTCGCGATGAATCGAATGCGGTAGTCTGGGATAATATTAAACCTCCGCGAATCGAATTATTGATGCCAACTGTACACATTAGGACGATCAACAAGATCGTGAGGATGATGAAGGGACTATTACTGACCCTCAGTTTCAGCAGGAGTTAGAGGCGGCCATGAACGATGGCGATGATGATATAGTGTCAGGTGACACTCAGCCACTTGAGGACGATGAGCCTCGCCAGAATGAGGAAGAAGTGGAACAGGTTAGAGAAGTCGAGGCACAGGAGCAGCAGCCCTTTGATATACTATATGAGGTGCCCGATTGGCTTAGAGATAGAATGAGAAGAAGCCCGAGTGAGGAGATTGATCCAGCGGTTGAAATGGAAGAGTTCTTGAACCGGATCAGTGCACCTCCACCGAAGAAGAAGGCAAGAAAGTTTTCGAAGATCTCCACCGATGAGGATGGCTCTCGTACTCTTCACGTTGCTGTCCCACGGGTCGAGTGTGACCGGAATGAAGCAGTTCCTGAGAATTATGTGGTCACCACTCTTGACTTGGGATGCCCTACTGGTGCTCAGATTGTTGAGGAGTGCGATAACTCCTTCCTTGCCCTCAAGGATAGATTATTCAAAAAAGAAGGGAAATATAAGAAGTTAAAACGAGAGCACAAGGCGTTAGTTGGATATATTCAGCAGTTGTCTCGTTCTCGAGGGCAGGATGTACCAGTGATAGAGCCTCCAGCGGATATTCCTAGAGAGTCGATCAGCGGCTTAGTAGAGTTGGGGAGGATGGCACAGGAGGCAGACAAATGGGTCACAGGGGTTCGTACGGAGACAGAGAAATTCATGGAGGACCTATCTTTTGCTTTTCAGCAGGCCTCTTCTATTTTGACACGGATGGATGCGGTGGATCATGCTTGGGGCGATGCCTCTATCTATCAGAGTAAGGTGATCCAGCGTCTTGAGGTGTTGAGGCATGTGCCATTGCAGTTGCTGATTGATGGAGGTGTCATTGAGGCGAATGACCGATATGATTTCTCTCGGTGGTATTCTTCAGCTATCACAGGGCGTGGCTTCTTCGATGCGGCACGGGCGGATTCAGCCAGGATACATAGGGCTATGGCCAACATTATAGATGGAGTTCAGAACACCTTTGAGGCCATATTTGCTAGGCGGCTGAGTCCCGATGAGATAAGTCTTGATAATTTGA